>VKKT01010920.1:13310-30925 GCA_008038995.1 Haliotis laevigata | reverse complement strand
AGCATGCTTACCCTGATCGAGAACACTGATTTTCAACGATCCATTCATATAAGTTTTAACGACATTCTACATGATACTGTTTTGATTGATTGGTGTTGATATCTTTGACATCCAAAGACACCAGGGTGAGATTCTATCGATCATTAAACATTAGTCTACCTCCCTTTTAGCTTGCAGACCGTATAAGGATTGTCTTGTACACTTAGCAGGCAGATGAATGATGCAATTAAATTGTGTCGACATAGGAACACAAGACGACGCCATGGGCATATAATGCAAGGCATTATGGAGCAATGTCATTGCAGCAGTATGTCCTTTAGAGAACCGTATATAACGTTTATAACACCAATAAACGATAAATGTACACAGTTACTCTGTGTTCGTTTTCGGTGTTATTATTAATAACCCTTATCGTGTTTCTCGTCAACACTCCACAATACCCTGTTGTTGAGCCTACCATAGTGTGCGTTGTGAGTAAACACAACATCATGTGATAACTACAAGCATCACCCAGCAACCACGGAACAGGTAAGCGTACCTGGTGTCGCTCTTATGTATCGCTGGAGCAGCGTCCTGCTATCATTATCACCTTTGGCAACGTCTCCATTGACCATCACCTACGGGTCGCTCTCATAGCCGACTATGAACAGTGATCCTGGAGTCAAAACATCCTGAAGCAATACCATTGTTTTCTTACAGAAATAAAGATGTGTTAATTTGGTAAGGTGATGTGACGGGGGATTTACGATTACTGAATTTATGTAGTGACGTGAGTGTCCAGCGAGTGCTAGTCTGGAATTATGCGATATGGTACACGCTCAACCAAAACTTGAGTTAACCCCTGAATGTCGAATGCGAGGTTTTTGTTTTTAATGTGGCCATGCCATTGCTTTCTAGGAATACGCTCCAGTCACTTCATCACAGAGGCGGTTATTAATAACTGGCTTCGAAATATGTTTGGAGTATTGAAATGTAGAGAATAAATAATGATAGGACATCAGAATATAAAATTAATGAGGTACTTGAAGTTAGCCTCAGGTGTATTTTCATTATTTCTAATTATTTGTATGTGTTATGTCGTACAGACTGCGTCCTTAAAATATATTTATATACTCATATATGAATGCCCCAAAAAGTAACAGATACTTGAAGGATATCATTATGTAATGTCATTTACCTTTGACTGTTTATTACCAGGTTAATCAATATACCATTCATTACCAATAGTTAAGATATCCTAGATGCACAATCGTAATGTTCAGATCATAGCTGATGTGAGACTGACCCTGCAGATACGATCAAAACCAGTCATATTGTTCAATGTTAGAAAAGGTTTTTTTTTGCAGCCTGGCAGACTCATGGTGTGTTATGATGGAAAGTTGAAGTATGAAACAGTTAAATGGTACTGAATTATATAACTATATGACTTGCCATAACCACGTTTAAACGTACTGTCAATTGATTGTAATTTTCTGTGTTTGTAAACAAAGCTATAAGAGAACAGTCAAGTTGTTGTTTGTATAATTGTATACGACAACAATAACGCAACGGACTGCTAGTAATAATTAACGCAGAGAGAAACTACAGACAACGGTATGCAATTTGTGAATTCCGCGTAATCAGGCAACACCTGCCTCGCTTATTTTTTTCATCAGGAACTAGTTGTCCGTTAATCGGCACATCCTAATAACACCTCACAGAACACGAACCGTGATTGCTTAGCCAATCAAACGCTTGCAATGTATTCAAGTTGAACTGGCTACTTTCAAAATAACAAAATACATAAATATTGTGTTTTTCCCCTGGTACCTTTTCTTATGACAATTTGCTGTGACGTTCATGAACGTGCATAAAGACTGGCTTCAGTGGCCAATAGAAACCCACCTCAACAGTTATGTGGAAGTTTGAAGCATGAAAATATCGGGCTACCTGATGAATTATTGTTTCAGCAGAGGCGAAAGTGTATTTAAACAAATGGATCACCACTTCGATGTACCAAACTGTCACCATATGATGGGATTGTACAGTATTCAGAAAAAGAAGCGATGGATGTGTTCTTAAGTATGGGCTACGAACATCAGAAACGAACATGAAACACACATTAATACATAACGATTTTTTAGTACACTGTTATAGAACGATGGCGCTGAAGTTTATCTTCGAGGATATGCTTTTCATTTCAAACGAGAAAAGAAAATCGAATAGTAAAATACCTCCACAAACAGCAAGATAGGACAACGAAGAGACGCACAGCCTGAGTGGCATGTGACGTGAAATCATGTATCGGTGAGGTAGTTACGAAGGAATGATTATTGGACATTTCAACACGGCCTGAAATGTTTAAAGGTGATAGGCCAAGGGTTCACAGGAAACTGACTCCGCTCTCATGTGTGATTGTCTAGATCCAGTTGTTTCTGCTTAGTCAAATGCTGTGATATATGCCACACTGCTGAGAATTACCCTAAATACATATACATTCTCAGTCATATGTGATACATAAAATACACAACAAAGGCCTGGAAAAGATAAAACCATTATTCTAGCGTTTGTGGACTTATTGGTACTAATCAATTAACGAAAATAGTTATAGTCTCGCGATAAGCCGTGGTTCTATTTTATGTCACCTAGTTCTTAGGGAACTAAGCAGGTAAATGTGACGACAATCCGTCCAAGGATTTGCTCTTTTGGACTGACAAACAATTGTGACATGGTAACAAAACCGGAACTAATCGTGTACAGCAGGCCCGGGGATGATGATCAGACGCTTAGATGTATGCCCCGTGATGTCAGTGTGGTAGCGTTTGGTAGAATTATAGACAGTTTTACATATGACTGGATTTAGTCTCATGTTGGGAAATAACTGGCTTATGTTGTATAATTACATCAGCCAAATCCTTTTCATGATCGCGAGTAAACTCTTGAAAGAGCAGAGTTCATTGGTTGATTGCGTGTAAATCATATGCATGTGTTCATAAATCTCTATAATGACACTTGATGTTCGCAAAATGTGATCGTATCCATCCCCCTCAGGTCGCAACCCTCACAAAATACATCACAGCGTCAAAGTAGGACATCTCCTCCACATGTCTCCAATAAACTGTTTGAAAGCTTTTCTAATGTGTTGCATGATATAATTCTGGTGAAACAAGTATAAAGAAATGCTGTCTATTTCGTAGTGACAGTTGGACACATTGCCATATTTTACCTCAGCTTCACGTGTGTTTTGTTGCCTTCGCGTGCAGCAATTTCCAACCAATCATCAATCAGCGATATGGAACTTGTCATGGAACTCATATCAGATTATCACTGTAATTTGTGACAGTATGAAACAGCATGTGAAACTGTACACCGTGTCCAACATGGAATAATGAGATTGTGTACAACTTTGTTTGAGTCATGATACATGTGTCGTCTTGTTGTACATGTATGTGTCGGTGTGGTGATACAACGTATGTCAGTAAATATAGCGGCAAAGGAACCTGTCCCCAAATGGTCCTCATTTATCATATACACTCATATATGTAACCAAAAGAAAAGTTCACTTATACCAAGGGAGCTAACTCTTTCATCTCTCCGTCCATAGCAGGAATGTTTTTCTTCTTGGGTTGATAGGTTCAACGTGGCGTTCGAGAATATTGTATATATATATCATCCACCCGAGCGCGTGTGTGGACGGTCTCCCGCCGTCTTGTATTGCTATCACACAGAGATACCAACTCAGCCACTTGATACAGATACCGGGCCTGTAAGTCATCTCAGCCCCTTCATGACCGACGCCACTTAGGATATCAAAATACAGCATAAATCATCGTCTTTTGCTAAGACGCGACAGGTAATCGAACCACAGATAACCCGTCTATCCACTAGACCACTTCGGCCGTATGAGTGAACCTTCACGCAACATTGGAGTGAGTGAGTCTAGTTTTACGCCGCTTTAAGCAGTATTCCACCAATATCACGGCGGTGTTCTCCAGAAATGGGCTTTACACATTGCACCCATGTGTGGAATCGAACCCGGGTCTTCGGCGTGGCGAGCGAACGCTTTAACCACTAGGCTATACCGCCGACCCGGCCAACATTGGGTATTTTTTCAGGTCAGTGACGGAGTGAAAGAAGGAGAAACAGCCATTGTCGTTCAGTACGTCTGTGACACAAGCGTGATATGAGCTGACAGACGCGTATACTAACAATCAGCTGTTCCTGGTTCATGCTCACAAAATACTACATTTGTGCCGTTCGAGCAAGTTTTTAAATTTGGAAGAACAAAGATACAACCTTTGAAATCTTTCGTATTTGATACAATTGAAGAAAGAGGTAAAGTAAGGCGATAAGATATGTCTGTGTGCATTTTCAGGTGTACAATTGACTTGCGTTTGCATGTGTTTGTGACCAGTGCCGTCGGTGGAGCACAATGTGCCCACTTTTAGCGAATATCCTGGTATTTTTTGGCAAATAATCTTTGTGAATATTTGTCGTAAAATATATTCTGTTTGGGGCGAAATGTTTCTTATGAATACTGGTATGGACTGGATTGTGTCTGAAAGTCACTATATTGGTAAATTTTCGGGAGAGATTTAATGGCTCACAGTGACAAAGGCCATAGATATGTTACTGTTAGGAAACCCATAATCAGTGTATCATATTGTTTGATGTGACTGACCATACCAAATAGGGGATTCGAACTCAGAACTACCCAATCACGCGTGTTAAGACGGGCATGATAACGATCCGTTGCTCGCCCCGTGGTTTTAAGTGCAGGACAATGATAAAAGTCAATCTTTTCATTATTAAGTCCCACTTTGCTAAAATCAATTACAGAGCCTTTACTGTTGTAAACAGCCAGCAACATAGCGACAGTCGGGGACCAATGCGTTCCGAGTTATTACAGGCAGACATGTCTTTAATCTCGATACACAATGGACGCAGCGAGTTCTGAGGGTCGATATACCAGGGGAGGTAATTCTAAACTGACCGCTTGGTGGCACTAAGTGAAACGGATATCGCCATAGCAACATGTTTGAAAGGATATTGATTATATTTCAAGGCTGCGTTTCGGAACGTGCGTTCGGCAAATGTTCGAGTGAGATGTAGAACATAACGAATGAGCCAGGATATCTCTTTTGTCATCACCGCAGCTTTCACGCTGTCTGTGCAAAGAAAATTTGGTTCTGTTTATCTCCTTGACACACATTCCCATTGATTAATACTGGTTGAAGTTTAACATGCTGTTTCTTATGCACATTTTGTATTGATTGTGTGCCTAATTACATTTTCTTATAAAACATACTTTCTCACCACCCGAGGGACGGTGGGGCTATACTAATGGTAAAGGCTTCTGCTCGTCACGATGAAGACCCGGGTTTGGTTCACAACATGGCTACAATGTGTGAAGCCCATTACTGTTGCCCCCCCATCGTAATATTGCCCTAATATTGCTAAAGGCGGGTAAAACCAAATTCACTCACTTACCACCCTAATCCCCAGGGTTGGAATCTGTTCCCAGTAAAGTATGCAGGTCATGAGACATGACTTAATGGTTCGGGAGGTCAGGCTCGGTAATTTAGTGGATTGCAAGTCATCGTACCCCAACCAGTCGGACGTGGCTCCTTACATCAATCACTGGGCTGGGTTCATTTGTCCAACCTTGCATTTAACTGGCCACCGTCATACAGCTGGAGTATTGCCGACTCTGGCGTCATTTCAAAGAAAGTCCTTCTACCCGTTGCAATGGCGTGTATATACGATAATGTTAAAAAAAGTCATTATGTATTCTCCATCCTGAGGATTGTGTTACTGTGATATTTGCAGCCTTGAATAACCCAGTGGATATTTCGGTAATGAACTGGTCGTCACTATTTCATGCTTTTCGTGACAGGCGACTCAAGGGAATTGGATGGGATTTTCAGTGGGCTGATGCTCATACTGTCAGTAAGTGGTTGGATTACTTATTTCCTATTAATTCCAGCTGGTTAAACAGTTATGGGAATATTGCTGTGACAAACCTCTACTCAATGTGCCCTTTATATGTATCATGTAAAATGAAGTCTCTATTTCCCTTCAGTTCCAGTGACGACACGGACATACACATGGATGGCTTTAATGATTCACCATATTGTTGTTTACTTTATCCACGTAACGTTATATACATATTGATATGACCAGTCTTATCCTTTTGACTATAGGGGATAACTGGGCATCCCCGTGAGAATTTCCGTTAAAACGCGACTTGCACACGGCTTGTGTGACGTAAGACTCACAGGATCAGGTGCTCAGAAGGCTCTCTTACTTTGTTGATGTTATGTCATTATATCCCTATTCCGTAAATCGATTCTTGATGTCGACTGGATCGCCTTGTCCAAATTAAATAATTATCAATTACCTGGATTATTGGTGAGGTGTCTGGCGTCGGACAACAATAAACAAATAAAATATACAAACAAACAATAAATGGAAAAAACACGAACACTCCTTCATAAAGAAGAAGAAGAAGGGTTTATGTTTGTATAAAGGCCATACAACCTATCGTACAAGGTGGTACAATAGTGATTTTAGTTACCATTTTCACACAACAACGCTAACAGGAACAGAATAAACATGTTCTAAGAACTTGACAAAATYATTTATGATGTTAATGCCTGTACATATATGCTGTGGAGAGAGTAGTAATATCCATGGATCGTTTTCGCAATGTAACGCCGACGCATATCATCATAGCGTTTACAAATATAAACAACATGAATTTCATCCTCAATACCTTTACAGCGTTTACATAACACAATATCACTATTACAAGAGGCACTCCTTCGTGAGTCACAAGCAGTCACTGAAGAACGGGAGCCGCGCAATAAGAACATATCGACCAAACGCATCTGGGCATTTTCCAGCACAAGCTCCTCCAACACGTGGATGACCTTCCCCCAAAAGCCTTTAGGCTCCACATTGAGGATGCTCCCGGATGTTTGAACACTGCAAAATTTCAATACACACTTTATAGAAAATTAAAAGATGTTGAACGGTGCGCAATATCGCAATAACTAAATCACCCGCCCCTGCACGAGCATAGCAAGCTCTGTGTTGTTCTAATCTCATTGATTTTTGTGTTTCGTATTCCCTGATGGCCACAGCGCTGGTGGGGAGAACGATGGAACAGAAGCCATTCCCAGTGTGTCAGTCAGTAGCCTAGCTTACCCATAGTTGGCCTTATGGATATCTAGATAACACTGTACAACAGGGATAGCAGCGGACGGCTCAAGTGCCTTGGATTGTGCTGGTTGTGGCTCATGATCAATTGAACCTTTTAAGGGTAAGTACAAGTATTCTCGTCTACCCCTGGTGTATTGTCCACAATCATGATGTTGATGGTGTATGATGGTTTTAGAACTTCCATATCAGGCAAATGACCTAGGAACATGCAATGATCTTCATAAACTGAGGAATTATGCCCCGGCAGGGACAAGTGCGGCATATTGTATCAGTTCTGTTGCAATAACAAGGGCAACCAAACCAGTAAGCGATATCTAATTAACGCCTGAAGAACTATTTACACGAAATAAACCCTTTTGTTGGCAGGTTTTCGTTATTGTGTCCTCGGTAATTAATTAACATCACCAAATTATCACCTGAGGTAAACAACGAGGTGTGAAAACCCAATCTTCAAACTTGTTGATACAAGAATTGCTATGTTTTTTGCTCCGTCACTTATTGCTTCAGGCGGCAAACATCGGGTTTTCGCCTCAGTGAATGCATCAATACAGTTGATTGATTGGCTGCATCTTCCGTCTGTGTTGCATGACGTGATGCATTTGGGGCATCTGAGGGCAGAATATTGAGAAGAACCCTGTCATCATGGTACTTATATGCTGGTCTCTGGTCTCAATGATGGCGGGAACATAATACTACCCACTCCCCAAATCATATAAGTATTTAACTTGAATGTAAATGTCAGAAAAAGACGTATTTGTTGTACATTAAAATACAAAATAAACATAGTCGTTTCATGCTGTCAGTGTATTACAGCACGTTGAAATGTTAAGGGTTCACAGGTTATAAAACAAGAAACAGTCGCCAATTTGAGGGCTAATGGCACGTACAGCAAATGTAGGCCAATACAGGTCTGGCCTTTACCTACATTTGTGATTACCAGGATTTACAGTAATATATTTGTCATAAGCACCCTTTTGTTACAGTAACTGTGTCAATAAACCATTGAAAGGAACTCTGTAAATAAAGATAATGTCCCTGATATATCAGTATTGATCTTTGCGTCAACATCGTTACTCAAATCCAACTCAAATATCGTCGTGGTGGTATTGATGTGGGAAATGGAGAACAATCAGTAATCTCATGTAGGGCGATATTTTCATTGTATGTAAACATTGAATGTATATCAGTATTCTGTCAAATTTCATTGCAATAGCGTTCTATAAGTCCCAAATACATGAGCGGTTGATTATTCTTATAGACGCTTTATGTAATAGCAAGTTTGGATAGGAAAGCTTGTTTTAATTGCCATTCCTTTTGAATTACGAGCACTGAACTGCACTGAGTTAATGTAACATGGATGTAAGGTGAATAGATCCTTCTGTATGTGTTGTCGTTGTCCGAGTTGCCTGGTGTCGTTGTTGCAAACGTTCCGCTCCTTCTCTGGAACACGGAGCTCCATCTTGAGTGCGAGCTTTGTTCTATGCATAAACATTTATGTGTTCTTTGTGTCTTGCATGGTTTCTACATCTACATTTGTTAAGATGGCATTGATCGTGCAGAATTTGTTCAGAAGCTTTCAGTAGTTGGATCTTTCACCAATAGCAACCACTGGTATCTTTACGTCCCACAAATGTGTCATGTGTATTTGTCTGAAACCATACCAGCTTAGATCTAGAACTGTTATATGGATGGTGCCCAAATGCTCTCTTTCATCTTTCAGCTGCCTCCACCGGAATTATAACAACGTTTCCAAATCAACCGTTTTAGAAAGCAATTATTGATATTTTTCATTTCCTCAATAGATTTTATGGTATTTAGGGACATATTTAGCAAGCACAAGACATTAAACATGCTATGGCAATATTTGGAGGAAAACTCGTTTCATTCCCAGATAGTGAGTTGGAGCGAAATGGTTATTTTAAAACCCGAAGTGTCCTTTGGCTGGCATATACTGCGAACACACGTTATGTTTGTGTCGTGCTTTCTCTCATTTTCCTGGTGCGAACCTTCGATGATAAAATGGCTCGAATATCCATAACCTGCTCATTTCAAAGGCAATTTCCCCTGCCTTTCTCCGCCGGGCGAGTAAATCATTCGGACGTCGATGTATAAATGTCGTGGGATAAAGGATGTTCTGGCTGGAAGCCATCTTGCACGGAATCTGCCAATAGCTTCACGTGGGATGAGGGCCGGTGATGACTTCATCGACAGTTCTTTAGAGATGATGATTGGAACCTTTACCACAAGTTGCTACTATCAGATCTCCCCAGACGATTTTGTATGAATTTTCCTGGCTAATAAAGCATCGAATCACACCTACCAGTATTTTATGGATAAAGCTATGCACTTTTATGGTATTAAATGCTGAATATATTTTCGCTCGATGTTTTTAGGTGAATGCAATCTTTAAAGTTATACCCTCTGTGGATGGATAGTCTTGCGGTATCTTAAATGACAAAATGCAAATTGAAAAAGTGTTTTCTGGAAACTGTTGCTAGTCATATATTCGTATAAGTATTGATATAATTCTTGATAACACATATATCCTTCAACGTCGTCGGACTGTGTGATGTAAAATTTGCCCTGAAGACAAAGTTCTGTTTTACATATTCCACCAAAACCCCAAGAGCCAAATAACCTGAATCTTTGAATGTCTATTTCCCTTATGGTCTATCTTAGGGTCTTCAAATCATCTTCATCTCAATAATATGCTGTTTCCATGGCAACCGCACTGACGAAAAAACCGGTAATAGACAATGTGTGCCTCGTTTGCTTACCTTTTTGTTAAATAGAGTGGTGTATGACCAAACATGAACGTTACACATCCTCGCTTTGGCAAGGGCTCAAAACGCGTAAACATAGGCAGCAAGTGAGCATAGGTTTATGCCGTTTTCATCAAACTCCGGTGGCCATTACCTCCTAGAATGATTTCACTCATTGTCCTAATTTTGTAAACCGACGTGGCAAACGAACGTTTTAAACATGCGGTTTTTAAAAATCTATAATGATATTTGGACTTGATAATTATTTTCCATGGCAACTTTGAGCAGTAATGTTCAAGTATATTAGGTAATTTTGCTGTTATTTTCCCTAAACATATGATGAAGTTAAGCAGTTAAACAGTGGCAGGGGCACCAGTGGCCCCATATCACAAAAATTCAATGTGCAGAGTTGGGTTTCTTTTGTCGCGACAGGATCTGCTGACCGTGGACCGTGGACTTCGTGATGTTAGTGTTTGTCAGCACAACGGTCCTGGTAAAAGTCTGCAAGTACGGTCAGTCTTACATGACGCTATGTGATGATCTATTCCTCGAGACAGTCATTCAAACTCACTCACCTGAAAGTAACATGCTTCACTGTTATATGTTGAAAAAAATGATATAAAAGTCTCGGTTATACAAAAATTAGATTCCATTGGCCTTGAAAAGAATAATAGCGGTTAAAACTATATGAATCAGAATTAGCGAAGAGGCCACTCATTTTGGGGTATGAAAGCTGTTTTCGTTACCTGATGTAGCAGAGTAGAACGCACTCAACACTCGTAATAATCCCTATGTGGATAACGTACAAATATTTATCATAATGCACAAATGCATTACACAGATGGCTCAGCTCTCCAGTTCGGGATTAATATCTTCTCAAATGATGTAGCTTTTGCTCGAGGGCGGCCTGTTGTATAGTCTGTTTAAACCATTGAACTCTGGTTAACACGAACTGCACTGCTAAACTATAACTATATTTAGACATGAATGACCCAACGTTATTCTCTACATGACAACTAGAATTTTTGTATAATATGAAACAATACTTAGATGCAATAATAATACACAAAATGTAATGTGATTGTACGTTAACGAAACAATTACCTGTGATATAACAATAACCAATTTGGACAGGGCAGGTACCTGTTAACATTGCAGTGTTTGGTCTATTGATTTCTGTGTTATAGTACCTGGCAATATTAGGAATTCTCTCTGTTTTCTGTTATTTCTCTAAACAAACGTGAGACCCCTCGTTCGATTCAGAGTACAATTCATGAATATATACTGTCGACTCGCCAAATAGAACCTCACGGCGTTGTTCCGTTTCATCTTCTGTGTGTTTTCTCAAGCCCACATGTAGTTATGTTTTCTCAACTGGTTATTAATGAGTCGTGCAAGGCGTAAGCGTACTTTGAGCGTACATGCAAACCCTTGGGGCACGCGAGAGGACTGTATGCTTGGACACATTCAAGTCTGATGAATGACTGCGGCTGCAAATACCGCTATATATTCTTAGTGGCCCATGGGAAATTTAACATGACAGCGTTTACAAAATATAATTTAGTATTTGCGAAAAGGTTTGTTTTTTTAATTCCCTTAATAGGATTGTTTGTTGAGTTTCTACACGCATGTCACGACCCTCATCTTGAGGTCGTGAGGGAGTTGGTTGGGTTTATTACTGCTGCCAGCTTTATTCAAGTTACATCAACTTGGAAGCAAGCTGTGGAAGTGTGGAAGCTTTTTGTTTGTGTGCTGTTTAGCGCCACAATTTTCCAGCTTTATGACGGTCTATAAATAATGGACCAGACAATCGATTTATTGACACCATGAAATCGACCTACGCAATTATGATACGATGATATGCATCAACCAAATCAGCGAGCCTGACCACCCGATCCCGTTAGTCGCTTCTTACAACAAGAATGTTTTGAGTTCTGACTAAATGTAGCAGGTCCTAGACGTTAACCACTTTGTTAATCACGGGTAGGGTGCTGAAAAACCTGGAACCATTAATCAGGCCCTGCACTAGAAATATCTGGAATAAAATTCCCTTCAGCAACAATCAATCATGGCTTATTTGAATTGGTGATGATCAAAATCCTATCCCAAACATCCTGGTTACTAGATTGTTCCATTTTGTCATCACATTGTCAAGAACCTCTTCATTTTGCAAATGGGACAAACTCAAAAATGGAAATTGTAACCGCAAGCCGAGAAGAAGCCAAACACCATCCATCACAACAGACACCAAGGAAAATTAACTTAAAGAATGCAATGGCCAGTGCGTCTAAAATCGATGTGTATAAATCTTGAATAAGCCTCCTCTGTCCATGTATGCTCCAAGCGTCAGGTTTGACAGGTCGCCATAGCACAGAGCTTAACCTATCCAATTCTTGGCATTATAACGGTCGGAGTAATCGTTGTTTTAGCAGGAATATTGGGCAATGGAGTGCTCACATTAGAAAGATTAAGACTCCATGGGAAGATTTCGAGCTTGAAATACCTTTTACGAGACAGTATTAGATCGTCATGTCGCGAATGTGTAATTAGGGGAAATAACAATGATAGGGGGGCCTTATTAGCCGTTTTGTACTTCCAACATGTTAACCAATACCTACTGGCTGGAAACACTAACAAGGATTCCAAGAACGTTTTTCCTTGACAGTGTGAAACGTCGAAAATGGCAATCGATATGCAAAAACGACCGTTGTGATTGAAAGTTAGCTTGAATGTGTTTAAAGAACTTGTGAACACATGGCCACGGTAAAGCTGATTGAAGAAAAGCTACTTCAGATTTTGACAAATATGTTTTTGGTGTCAACATTTGCGGGTTCTGGCACAACGCATAGTCGTTTTCGGGGGTATTCCAAGAACTGTTCCGAAAGTTCTGACGTAGATTATGCTGAATCCAAAACCTGCCAATTAAGCATATTTACTTACCAGACATTGCAAACTTTCAAACGAACACTTGGTCTCCACAATACCTAACACGATGCCGAACGTGAAAATATTTTCAGTCTACTTTCGTGATGGGCATGTTTTCCTTCTACCACTGTGTAAGGATATTGTTCATGAATATAAAATACAGAGACTCTTATACTGGAAAACATTTCGTGTATTATCAAATTACATAAATCATATGCGAGGTATCTGTTTACTTAATTTGTCTGTGTCGCCTGGGAATCATAGACCCGTTTCAAAGTATATTTCGAAGTATTCTTAATTAAATTAGATTCTCAGAGAGAGACATTATGAGATTGAAATAGCAAAAACATCTGACCTCTACTGAACATAAATTATACATATATGATGGACAGAGGGAAGCTGATATTGATCGATATGCAACTCCTAGCTTTTTACATACGTTTAACTAGAACCTAGCTTGCATTCTATGTAGTATCCGAAAACAGAAAATCCAATGAAATAATTCTTTCGACACAATGCAGTGTCATGGACCTAAAAGGAACCTGCTACCAATCTTAATGTAGTATGTATTGTGATTATGTGGTTAAAAATGGCGCCTAAATTCATAATTCAACTACATTTATACTTAATGTACATTGATGGATCAACTTCTGTTTTCTAGTTCCCGGAATTCTGTTATTAGTGGCCTGTAACATATCCGGTAGAAACTGTGCGCCTCATTAGAATACAAGACAGCTAGGTATTCGGAACGCCTTCCACTTTGTATCCAAGGCTCCATAATTACGTTTAGTCTCCTGCCCGAAGCTTTTGAAGTCAGTTAATCCACCAGTGTGCACAGAATGCAGACACCTTCAGAGGATACTTTGCTACAGTTCATTAGAACTGGTTCCAGAAAATCCGGATTCGAGAAGGAAATAGGGGATAAATGGCGACTATTGGGGTTCGTTAGCGTCTTGAGATGAATGCCCTCCTGGGCTTGGCTTCATTGTTGTTAGGTGAGATGTGCCTAATTTATTCCTGACAATGACATATGGCTTGAAATGACCATTGTTTGTTCTCTACTGGCAGGTTCAGTTACGTAGCAATCTAATAATGAAGATGTAAATGTATTTCAGCCATGGATGATAAATGACATTTGTTCTTTAGTCTTCTTTGGCGTTTCATTTTACCTACAAAAACTGAACATGGCTAAAACAGCATCCTATCGACTCACTAGCTGACTCACTGACTTGACTTACTCATTCACTGACTCACAGAGTTACCGACAGACACAATGAAATGCAAGCCCACGTACTCATTCACTCACTCAATCACTCACCTCACACCTGATATGACCATTACAAATACTATAATTAATAGTAGTAAATGTAGTAAATTGCTTTATAAACCCAATTACCTTTAAAAACAATTGTACATTGTATAATCTTTCTTTGATGTTACTTTCTTAGTTTGAGGTAACATTAATGGTGAGTTGAGTTCAACGTTGGGTTTAAGTGACATATATAGTGGTGTGCGTGCACGTGTGTGCGTGACTGGATGTGCTGAACACACTAGTACATGTGTTACCCCTCAATGCCAGGAGTCAGACAGGGTGACAACAAGTACCACCCTTTCCCGCTATCCGGCTGAGGTTCTATCCACTGTATGTGATTATATCAGTAAACCATTGGCAATGACTTGACACAAGCTTGACACACTTGACACACTAAGGGCATTTGCAACATGTGATCGTACTGCGGGGATGAAATAACAGATACCTTTAATCACGACACTTCCAATTGAGGGGTGAATTGGTCCCAACATGGCTTTGTTGACGTTGCAGAAAACCAGAACGCTTTTGTAGGATTTCTGGACAGAGTATATAGGTTGACTGCTCTTGTTACTGATCCTGTAATTGTCGGACCTCATAAAGTAACGTTCGGGCACGTCGTGCGTGCAATCGGCAGCTTCCATTTCAAAACTGACAAATTACCGAATGACAGCTAGCAATGTCAGAGCCGCAGTTATCCATGGAAACTGATCGGTAGCCGGAACAATTGTGTATTTTAAGGTCTATATGACAATTTTATGGGTGATTATGTTCACATCAACGATGACTACATAATGAGTTGTACTAAGTGAAAATGGGGTTCTACCCCATGTACTGCACAGTTAGACTATAAGGAAACGTGAAGAGTTAACACCAATCCTTTTAGTGATGAATACTGTACATGTACCAGGTACCGACTCACATCAACATGTTTAGTCTGTAACGATACTTTGAATGATTAATGAGGCGTGAGATGAAATGGGTTTTTGTGTCGCGTTCAATATAACTGCACCTACATGCAGGAACATTTGTGTCATCACCTGAACTAGTCTGGCCATTTGCTTCTGCACAGTGCTAGTACACTGAGATATCTGTCGCAGTTTAATATGGATTCCCCACTCAGACACAGTCCACTGACTCCGATCAGATCAGTCCTTATTGCATTCCCTTTCAGCCGAGTGAGGCAGGGCTATGACATATACCATCTTCCAACGTCTTTTGTATGGAATCAGGGATTGAACCAACCACCTGCTGTTCTCCAGACACTGTATCAACTAGAACACAGCCAATGATTACTGACGTATGCATGTGGTTAATATGTGGTTGAAACGTCTGAAGTTTGTAAGCAAACAGTAGCACTATTCTCTGACTTCGATACTCTTGCTACATAGTCATACTTATTACCAACATGGTGAAACAGTCTCATACATATCATGCATGTGTACATATCACATTTGCCTAGCAACCATCGCTTCTGTATTTCTTCTTCTGTGACGCCATTAAACAACTGAACGTGACGTCAATGAAGAGGGCCGTCACACTTGCTTACCATTGCTTGATACACAAATGTACATGAATGAAATGGATAATAAAGAAATTACACTCGCTCTCGCTCGGGCAATACAAAATTTCACACTCGTTTCGTATAAGTCATATGACACACTTGCTCGTGTAATAAGCTCTATAATATAAAATGTTGAAAATATGAATTATTCTGTTGTCTTATTTCCAAATAGTTGCTTGGAATTTTAGGTTACAATAAGTCCCAAGTAACCTTTAACCTTTGATGAGGCTTATTGACGTGGATGACAGCATTTCAAACATTGATTTGTCTGGTCGAGGTTCGAACATCTACAGACCGTACGTGGTATGCCCATCAAAATTACTCTTACAACATCAACAGTATAATAACCTCTTCACTCGATTGATTTTGGCGAGACCCTGATTCAATTTCAGCAAAATATCAATTTGATTTTTATCGATGTTGAGAGGCCTCGCTGTTTCTTACCCAGTACGACGATCTCCTAAATATCCCTGTGTTTGACGTTGTATTGCGGTGCCGGACGCCCATGTCCCCGGTCCTATCCGGCCTCTGATTTATGTACATTGTGTCTCATTACATCACGTTAGTGATCACGTCCACATGTCTCATTATAACAGTCGTTGTAAATGTCACATCTATTTCGAGCACGGTACCAACTCAACGGCATCCATCGATCCCTGTTTTTTCAGTAGTATATGCTTTCTTTTCAAAGCATATAATCCCGGAGTCGCTGTGAGGAAGAAACCAATGATGAAGAGGGCAGATCGTGTCTGATGACTCCCCTGGCTGTCACATGAACCATCTGCTTTTGCGTCCCAGGGATTATCAATACCCATTCTTTGTTATGGTATGAAAATTAATTACGACCTGTCCGTTTCGTCCCCTTAGCACTAAGGAATTCTCCATCTTCATGTGCAGCTAATGAAAGGTAATTGAACTGCAGTCCTGGAAGACTAATAGTTAGCAAATTATTTGATGCATTGAGGCGATTAATCCTTTAATATCCGTTGTGGAATAGGTTGGAGTTGGGTGTCTTTAAGGTTCATTCAGTGTCACGACCATCACTGCAATCATTCTTCTGGTAACTGACGGTTTCAGCATGGTCAACTTTTGTCAAGCTTCTTGAAGACTCCTCCTATTCAGTTATTTCTAAAAGACACAAAAGGGAATCATTACATCAAATCGGCATTTAAACGGTACTGGTGGGTACTTTGTCCTTTTAAGTACATAGGATGCTCTTTTCCTATGTCTGTCACAGAGCTTGCCCGTATCGGATATAGTTGAGGCCAATAACCCAGAACCCAATAATCCTATTCTGACATCAAACCTCTGAAAAGCTGAATACTGCTTTTTAGTTTAATATCTTAATGTTGACATGGACATAGGTATGTCTTTGTGATTGCCTTCACCGTAGAATATAAATAATCTTAATTCAAAGACAATGCAATCAATGTTGGTGACTATGGTGTACAGTTGACGACAGTTGGTGAATTAGCATCTATTGACTGGTTCACAATCTTGTACCTTAGTCAACAAATTTCTCCTTGTTTCAGTTTCACTCTGATCTAAACGCCACAGTGTTAGCGCAAACAGATATGTATATTTACAGGAGAAATATAATATTTGGTCATACGTATTTATACATGCACGTGTGTCGATACCAAGAAAAACCTTCGCCGTTTATTCTGTTTACCCTTGTGTATCTAGATATGCACGTACATGTATGTTGTTCACGACAGGACTAACTGATATCAAGAAAAACCTTCTACGTTTATTGTAATTATTTTTGTGCATCTAAATGTACACGTGTGCTGTGCCATTCACTACATAGAGGATATTATATGAGCGCCCATGTCATACTGTTTATGACACG
>VKKT01010910.1:19273-30967 GCA_008038995.1 Haliotis laevigata | reverse complement strand
TGAGTGAGTGAGTGAGTGAGTGAGTGAGTGAGTGAGTGAGTGAGTGAGTGAGGGAGCGAGTGAGTATGACGGCGCAGGGCTCAAGAACTGGCCTTGACACATTGTACCCAGAAATCGAACCCGGGCTGTCGGCGTGACAAGCGAATAGTTAAACTTCTAAATCGTGGCATGGCCAACTGGATAGGATGCCTGACAGGACATTGGAAATGCGTTTTTCTATCCCCTGTCCACGTGATTCGAAAATAGGTTGAGACTTAGTCTTCTCCTGCACTGCCCGCTTAGAGTATTAAGTATTTCCTATTTCTTAACAACGTTTGATGTTATTGCTGTGTGATGTGCTTTCATGTGATAGATATAACAGTGTCATCACAATATTTTTTAATCTGTAACAAGAAAGAAGTGCCGTTGTTAAGATAGGAAGTAGTAAACCTCTGCTTTGTGTGCCAGGGGCTAGTCCGGACTCGTGCAGTAAAAAATCCCCAACGTCGCGTAAAACTCAAAGTGTTACCTATTACATTTATTGTATGGTACCCGTGAAGATCCAGGCTAGGATTGGTCTTCAGCCACCCAGACTTAGGTGACTAACGGAATCGGGTGATCAAGCTCGCTGACATGGTTGATACATGTCATCGTATCCCTATTGTGTAGATTGATGCTCATGCTGGTCCACACTCAATTATTTCCAGCGTATAGCTGGAATATTGCTAAGTGCAGCGTTAAACAAGAAACGCAAATATTGTGTGCGAGAGAACTTTATAACAACAGTTTGAAACACGTTGAACTCGTCCACGCCTCATCTAATGCGTCCTCGATAATCTCCAGGGTATACGTTACGATCACTCTCCAATATACCCTGGATGCATCCACGGCTTGGCCCGATGATCATAATACCTCCCTCAGTTGCTGGCTCCGCATTCTCACAGTTGTCAATCAGCTAAGCCGCCGTTACATCCGAGCTTGCCAGTGTCAACAAAGATAGCGGTCGCGGAAGGTTTGTTCGAAGTGCCACTCAGATGTTTGACGAAATAATACACAAAAAAATTGACAGATCTGAAACTTTCAAAAAATATATAAAAGAACTCCTTCTACCTCTTTCAAAGTACCTCTGCATCAGTTGTGTTGCCAAGTTTAAACAGTTAGATAATTTAAGAAGCGAAAGTGAGTTGTGATTGGTTAGCTGAACTTCCCAGCGTAGACACCTGAGTGGATAAAAAGCCAGCCAAAGGGTAATAAAATCATCGGGCCAAGCCGTGGATGCATCCAGGGTAAAGTGGAAAGTTATCGTAACGTATACCCTGGAGATTATCGAGGATGCATCTAATGCTGATTGTGAAGATTCATCTTCAGCAACCCATGCTTGTCGGAAGAGGTGACTAACGGTATCGGTTGGTCACTTGCTGACTTGGTTGACACGTGTCATCGTATCCCAGTTGCGTAGCTCGACGTACGTGATGTCAGTCACTGGATTGCCTGGTCCCGAGACAATAACTTACAGACTGGCACCATATAGCTGGAAAATTACTGCGTGCAGCCTTGAACAACAAACCAACAGACAAACAAAACATATGTTATGCCACTTGGGAAAATGAGCGCCATTGAATTTTTTTTGGATTCTCTGTTACAGATTCTTTTCATAGTGACAGTGAGTTCCCACCAGATGCCAACATACGACGGATACACGTACCCGTCTTCTGCCAGCGCTGTAGGGTTTGTGCTCGCCATGTTGCCTATCATGCCAGTCCCTGTCATCATGATCATGGAACTCTGTAAGGCCCAGGGGACATTGTGGGAGGTGAGCTTCCTGACATTTTGTTCGATGGTTTCTGCTCGTCATAATACGAATCACCACATTTACTGACAAACGAAATGTACACCTGTGTAGTCTATTGAATATCCTCTTGGATAAAGTGTAGCCTCGTCTCGCCAAAGCCTTTAGTTTGAACCTTCACATGGGCACCGAAAAGACTAAATATTCCTGTTGTATTCCTGGGATATTCCTTAAAGCGTCGGTAATCATACCCACTCACTCATCTTAGCGATACGTATACGTTATGGTCTATTGTTTTTTCTTTAGACATTGATCCTGTACCGTGTGAAAATTTTGAAGAATGTTTGACCGATGAACGTGTTGCGCCGCTTTAGCTATATCCCAGCAATACCACTTCGGATAGACACAGAAATGAACTTCACACTTTGAAGAATCGAACTCGCCAGGTCACCTTCCGCCCTGATCCTGAATATTGCAAGATGGTCAATGATCAAGTTTGCCCACAGACTGCTCTGACCTTCAATTCATCACACATGTACAATCATTTCTTTAATGTTTGTTGGTTTGTTTGTTTGTTTTTCATTTTAATGTTGACATGATTCTTAATGAATAAATAAATGATTCGCGGAAGGTACTCGGGTCAGGATTCAATAAAATATCAGTTGCTTTTCTTAATGAATAAATTAATACCACGAGAAGTGTTTGATCCTGATTAACTGACTAAGGTTTCGAGCCGCTTTATCAATATTCCAGCAATCCCACTTCGGAGGACATCAGAAATGGACCTCCTACATGTGGGGAATCGACTCGTGCTTTCAGCGTGAAGGACGAATACTTCAAATTCACAAGGCTACCCTACCGCCCTTGTTTGATTCTGAAACATTGCATGATGGCCAATGCGCAATTTCGCCAAAAAGCCACGGACTACTCGCATACATTCTACCATATGGCCTAAATGTTGTTGACATTATGACATGAGTTCTCTAAATGTATTCGAGGAAGGAACTGGGGTCAGATTCCAATGTACTGCAGTTGATCTCCATAATGATCAAACAATAATGGATAAACGAGGTGTTCTTTCCTTTCAGAGGTTTGTGTTCACATTGCGACCTTCATCCGACTGGAAGCCAGCCAACAAGTCTTGTCAACGTGATTATGAAACTGACAACCATGTATTTCTACTGCCATTCAAAACACTCATACCTCATCGTCTTCGTTTACGATTGTGAGAGGACGGGTGATATCTTGAATGTATAATATTCTAAATATAAATCAAACGATGGAACATTTAACTGCATTCCTTTCATAGTCTAATGACCTCTTGACTCCGCCACTAAAGGTTCAACCTACACATCACCAGTTAACACATACTGGTTAACACGTGACAGCTATTTATGTTTTCCATGTCCAGAATTCATTGCAAGTGAGGTAAATTACTGTGAACCAGAAAAACAGATGGCATCTACTAACGACTTACTCCGCTTTTAGCAAAAATCCATGATTACGACAAGCAAGTATACTTATCGGACGAATGTGATTGCTTTACGGTACGACCAGTCACTCACTCAGTAAGAAGAAGTAACTGGGGCTGAACACACGTAGCTTTTATTAATTCACTGAAAACATTTTCTCCAAAATTCAAACCTCAAACGACGTTATTTTCGTACTGGTTTGAAGAAGATTAAAAGCGCGTCTGACTTACAGCAAATACATTTTTCTTTTAAACTTTAATTGAATTACCAAAGCAATCGTTTCTTCTGATCACTGTTGACGACACATCTGCAGGTCTATCAGATAAGACATCTATCAGACACTTCGACACCTGGAGCCTAAGACCCGACGGGTATAACAGGAGCCACGACATCATTCTCTGGAGCTTTTTCTTTATATGCTGTTCCAGTTTTAGCCTCTTCCTGTTCTCCAACATGCCCAGGGTCAAGGACACTTTTACCACTGTCGGAGGAATCGTCAGGTTGAAGGTTGACCTCTTGGACTTCACCTCCGACTGTTTCAGTATTAGCCTCCTCCTCCTCTCCAACTTGCACAGGGTCAAGGACAGTCTTCCCACTATCAGGAAAATCACCAGGTTGAAGGTTGACCTCTTGGACTTCATCTGTTTCACCTCCAGTTGTCAGACCTTGTGCCCCTGGCCCCATCCCTGGCACGGTTTTGGGGTTGTTGTCTTCGCCTTGTGCATTGAAGTAATACTGACACGTTGTTCTCCAACCGGATGAAGGGAGACAAGCGGAATATTGGCAACACCTGTTGGTAGCGTTACAGTCACTCCCGAGAGGTCGACACTGAATAAAGACGTATCTACGTGACGTTACCGGATATTAACGACAATAGACGAGTAACAGCATATAATCCCTGAAATCATTGTATTATTGTACTTGCGCTTTGACGTCAGTAAAGTAATATCGTCTGTTGTCATATCTAGTAAAAAATATCTATTGCACTGACTGTTTCATTTGTTTCATGCACTGTGTCAACCGTGTCTCTGTCTGGTGATGTAGTTTAGGCTGTTAAAACATGCAAAACTCCAATTCTGACTATGGTGCCAACGTGTCTTTATGAAAACTATCAGGTTTTCGCGAAGACGTGTGCGTGTCAAGCCCCATCGTTCCCTTCCGTCACAAACACATGCAAAGGCAAGGTAAATAGAAACATCGGGCATTATCTTGGTGAAGGTATCATACAATCACAGTGTCTCAGTGTGAACTGAACACTCGACACCAACTCGGGACCTACTACATGGTGTTAATACGCGATATTATGCACGAAATGTCTCAAAATTCTGTCTCTGTGCACTTGGAAGATTGAGTACGACAACTCAGTGATGCACTTCGAACGGTTGAATGTAAATTTCAAGTTTATCATGAATTGAGAGTTGTATGATAGTAACACTGCATTATATTTCATTATTATTTCGGAAGATCATTTTCTCTGCTTTCAGTAAATATTTATCTCTCGATTATCAGCACCTTTCGTAATTCATTGAAATACGAAAAATGTTATGCTACAGATACTGAAAACAAAATATGTTTTTCTCCTATTCTCTCAGATACTGAGGACTGAAAGTGTGCCATTCACAACTTAGTAAGGCAAAGCGTAGTCCTTTCCATGTCCTATTTTAGCACCATCGAAAATCTCATTTAAAATCGTACGTTATTTAACCACACTGATTACACAGCAAAGAGACCTCAAGAGAGTGGGTGAGTGGTGTTATGCCGCTTTTGCAATATCTTACTGATACCACGACTGGTGACACCAGAATGGATTTTACCCATATGGGGAATGGAACCCGGATCGTCGACGTGACGAAGGACTAACCACTAGTCTACTCTACCTCCCGCATCCTCAATTATTCACATGTGTCGGTGATGAACATTGAACTGCAGGTAGTAAGTGCAGTGATTGTATGCTGTCAGATCAAGGCACTCACCTGGTCGTGACCTGCGCTGCACCTGAGTTGGCCGTTGCTGTACTGGCATTGACCATTATTACAACAGGTACTGAATGGATCGTTGGGGCTGCAAGTTTGGTACTCGGGAACTCACTCAAACAAAAATGCATTTTGTCAATTTCCAAACAGTACGAGAATCAAAACTTTTAGATATATGCGCTTTGTTTTCCAGTATCCAGTAAATACTTGAAAACTTTTTTAATAATTGCCTTTAAACACTGGTCTACTGAACAGTTACTGAACAGTTACTGAACGGATCATTGGGGTTGCAGGTTTGGTACTCAGGCACACACTAAGGAAAGAATAATTATGTTTTAACACAAAACGATATGAACAAAAAATCATTGTACCACATGATATTGCCAGTGTTTAAAACTCCCAAAAGACCAAGCCAGACAGCCGGACTTGTAACTTAAAAAAATTACCAGTCCGGATACAAACTTGCCTGTCCGGTTTTCAACAATTAAAAACTGTGACTGCCATTTCCAACTGGCGCAAGTTCCATTCACTGTTTGTAGGCATCGCAATGAACTACATAGCACTAACAGGCAATGCACCGAGTTTAGGTAAACTGAAAGTACATGATTGTGATTGGTTATCGTAACATGAACTGTCCAATTGTAAATAGTTTAACATAATTATCACAATACCTTAAACACATCAAACTGACGACAAGAAAACCTGTCTGATATTATGAAATATTTACTCTTAGGGGTAAACATATCTACCAGACCACCGGACAGGCAACTTTTGAAATTTGACCGTCCGAGATGTAAATATACTGTTCCGGACGGTCGGGCAGGCGGGAATGTTAAACGCTGATATTGCCCTTGCTATTTACGTATGATAGAAAACTGGTTTCATTTGTCGATGACGTATGTTGTTTAACTCATATTCTATCATAGATGCGCATGCGTGAGAATGATAATTATGATCATACATAAATGTGGAGAAGTGTCTTAACCCGGAAGTTTGTTATGCTCGATAAGAAATATAACACACTGCTTTTCTGATATATATTTTGGAGACATCAATACATTTTGCAACATTTCGCAACGCGAACTCACACGTTTGATTTCATCTATACCGATGACCGACGAATTGCATTAACGACTACAGCCTACCACCTGTCATATCTGTGCGAAGGAATCCAACCTTCAAGTTGACAACGAAGCACATACCTACCCTGTTTTATCAAACAAAGAATGCATTGTGTCAATTTTCAAAGATTACGACAACGAAAAGATAATATGCGTATTGTTTTCCATTAATACTTGAAAACTGTTTTAATAATTGCTTCAAAAGACTGGTCTTCTGGTTTTGCTCACCTGGTCGTTACCTGCGCTGCATCTGTACTGACCGTTGCTGTACTGGCATTGACCATTATTACAACAGGTACTGAATGGATCGTTGAGGTTGCAGATTTGGTACTCGGGAACGCACTGAAACAAAAATGCGTAATCGCAATAATAACAGCTCGACAATGAAAAGATATGTGCGTATTAACCTCAGTGTTGACAACTAAGCAGATACATATAATGCTTTATCTCACCTGTTCGTTACCTCCGCTGCACCTGAATTGGCCGTGGCTGTACTGGCATTGACCATTGTTACAACAAACACTGAATGGATCGTTCGGGTTGCAGGTTTGGTATTCAGGCACACACTGTGAAAAAGAATAATGTCGTAATTAGTCGGATATAGGTTTTGTTGTTTAACACTTGATGGCGGCTTGTACAAGAACTGTGCAGTGATTGATACCATGAATCACGACCAACGCCGTTGGAGTACGAAGACATGCCACCAAGCATATCAGAGTCTGACTACAGATTTCCAGTGCATAGTTTGCCTGGCTCAAATTCTAGTGCAGAATCGCAATGTGTTGTAATTAGCAGGTAGAGTGAGTTTGAAATATTGTTTTGCTTAACCCCGCACACAGCAATATTTCAGCTATATGACTGCGGTCTGTAAATGATCGAGTCTGGACCAGGCAATCCAGTGATGGACACCATGAGCATCGATCTACGAATTTGGGATAAAACGACATGTGTTAGCCAAGTCAGCGAGCCTGACCACCCGATCCCGTTCGTTGGGTTCAGCTTGGGCTGCTGAAGATTAATTCTAACCCGGATCTTCACGGGTAGTAAATTGAGCGTAAACTTATGCCGATTTCAGCAATATGTCTACAACATACCAGAAAGGGAAAAGCAGAAAATAGACTCATATATTGTAATCATGGAGTGAATCAGGCCCGCTCTCTTGGAGTGATCGAAGTGTGCATCATCTGGCGGATCCATGCTATTCACTTGGCTGTGTGAAGGACCACGAGCCTTTAAGGCAATATTCTCTGCATGAGTAACTGTTGTTGATGCCGAAAACTATAACTAAACTCTGTTGGAATATAATATTCGTAGCAAACCCTGTCTTACTGATACATAGAATTATAATGAGCAGATTTTATCACGGCGGGGACACCAGAAATGGGCTCCACGCATTGTACCCACGTGGGGAACCGAACCCAGGTCCTCGGCGTAGCGAGCGAACGCTTTAACCACTAGGCTACCTGTCCGCCCCTAGAATTTTACTGAAGTTACCTGTCCGCCCCCTGCGCTGCAGGTGTACAGACCATTGCTGTACAGACACTGTCCGTTGTTACAGCATGACGTCATGGGGTCATAGGGGTCACAGGTTTGATACTCGGGCACGCACTAAAACGTTGTATTTGTTACTGGATAGTAACACAGGATGGTGTATGCATGGTGTATGCATTTTGAAATAACATACATATATTTTTCATAATTTTGTGAGTGAGTGATTTAGCTTTTATGCTCCTTTTTGCAATATCACCTGAATAGCGATATCGTTATAAAATATGATGTATTTACAACCTTAACGAAATATCAAAATATACACAGTTTCATTATAATTTTGTGAGGGAGGTAGTCAGTTGGGTTTAATACCATCTTTCGCAATATTAATTTACCTGAACATCCATATAGTGTGGTGTATTAGTTTATTGTATGCCCAAATACTATATCTCCCACGGCATAAATGAGTTCAGGAAACGGCTGCTCGTGGAATCCACGCTTATTTTATCTCCACTCGGTCTTTGTTAAGTATTTGTTTTCCTAATTACGCACATTCACAAATATAGTTTACATGCAGGTAGTTTCCTTCACAATTTTAGTTCTTTGATAAAATTAAATTTGATCATAAAGGTACTAAATATTGTTTGATGAAGAGAAATACTATCTATGGTGAAGCGGAACAAATTTACGCTGGTGTTTAATTCTGAACTTGGTAGTTAGCGATATGGAAAGGCATAGGATTGGTGTTCCATGTTTAGAATCAGAGACCGAAACAAATAACACATGTTTTGTTTGATTTCACCTGTTCGTCTCCAGCGACGCACCTGTACTGACCGTTACTGTACTGACATTGTCCGTTGTTGCAACAGGGACTGTTTGGGTTGTTTGGTTAGCACACTTCATATGCTGGAACTCACTTAGAAGAAGGATAGGATGAGCATACTCGGACGACACTATTTACATTATAGGCCTATACCAGCAGTGTCCGTGGTATAATTGTGTTGCCCACAGTAATATCGTGCGGTTTAACATTGATAACATATTTAGACACAGTATACTGACCCCAAATATGTGAGTAGTCCATGTTCTGAACCTTTCATGCCGAACGAGTGGTAACTACTATATTTCAACGTCATTAGTTTCATTTACACCATCCCTTCAGCCGCTGACAATTCCACTTAGATTTAGCCACCATTTAAAATACAATACAAAAAAAACAACTGGTAGGTGTAAAAATACCTCGAATGACATTGAATAACTTACGGTACTTGAATCCCTGTCAAGTGCATTACAACTAACATTGTCAGTATTATAATCATAGCTTACCTATATTTAAAGTGCTGAAGAATATGCATGAAATATGTCAATCAATTCAATTTCCTTTCAAACACAAATAATTAAACGAGAACTTATACCAATAAACAGATCCTTTATAGAATATGATTTGAAATTTTGATTGCTTGTGGTGGACAAATCCACAGTCAAGCAGGACATGCTTGACAGTGTTTGTTTCATTACAAGGGATACAAACAAGGAATCCGTACCTTTTTGATAGACATCCATACGTATATACCGTGTAGCTATATAGCTATAGCAAATATCGCATAAATGAATCCAGAAAACGGCTGTGCATGGAATACAAATTTGTGTTATCTCCACTCGGTCCTTCCAAAATATGTATTAAACGTTTAAACCTATTCCAAATTATAGTAGGTACATGCAGGTAGTTTCTCATATATGTTTAAGTCTTTGATAAAATTAAATTCAATCATAAAGTTACTAATTCCTGTTTTCCTTGATGATGATGAAGTGAGTGAGTGAGTTTAGCTTTAAGCCGTTTTTAACAATATTCCAGCAATATTCCAGCAATTCACACATTGTATCCATGTGGGAAATCGAACGCAGGTCTTCGGTGTGACGATCGAACGCTATAACCACTAGGCTACCCCATGATAATGAAGATCGATACCATCAATAGTGAAGCGGAACAAATCTACGCTTGTGGCATCTGATGGTGTCATCAAGATTGGTGCTACAGATTTAGTATCAGAGACCAAAACAATAAACACATGTTTTGTTTGACCTCACCTTTTCGTCTCCACCGACGCACCTGTACTGACCGTTACTGTACTGACACTGTCCTTTGTTGCAACAGGCACTGTTTGGGTTGACACACTTCATATGCTGGAACACACTGAGAAGGAAGAGAGTACAAGTCTTCGACCTTCTTCCTACTCACATTCCTATTAGCATAATAAGCAGCCTACATCAGCGGACCTAGGTGTCATTGCGCTAGCTCACAGTGATATCATACTGTTTAACATGGATAACATCTGCAGATGCTATAGGCTGACCCCGAGACGACTAGACCTTGTCTGAACCTTAATGCCGAATAAGAGGTAAGTACTAAATCGCAAAGTCTTTAAGTTTTATGTGACAAAAATGTTGAAGTCTCGCGGCAAATGGTTTATCGGGACGCGTATATGTACTATGTATAATCTATATGCACAATGAGAATTCTCATGATTATCGATTGTTTATATTATCATCATCATCACCACCATCACCATCATCACTGTTATGTACCTGTGAGGTGTCTTCTTCACACACAGTTATGAAAGGGTTGCCGGCGGGACTTCTACACACACCGTTACCACAACACATCTGTAGAGGGTTATTTGGTTGGCACTGTTGTGTCAACGGTATGCACTGAAACCAAGAAATACCAGTAAGAGACAAGGTAGTACAATATGCTTACTAGAATATCTGTCATCACTATATGGTACAGGACGGTAATGTGTCTGCTTTTGTTTGGTGATTAAATATATTCACCCATATTAGCATTAGAACACTGCGTCCTCCTGAGAGGATACGTAAGTCCCAAAACTTTCAAAGTAAAATGTAAATTTACCATGTTTTAAACGTAGTATCTTTCTTCTTTTAACTGCCGGCTACATTTTCCTACAATCGCCAGCGGCTAAAGGGATGGTGTAAATCCAGCTAGGGTCAATGCAGGTAGCTGAAGTAATGTAAGTCCCCACTCACTAGAACACTGATGTTCTCACAAACTACAATCTGATACCTTGTGATCACAATAATGTGAACTTGGATATCATTTTATTTGTATAACGCCGCATTCACAATATTCCAGCCATATGGCCTGTAAATCCAATGAACAACATTATGAGCATCTATCTACGCAATTGGAATACGATGACATGTGTCAACCAATCTGTAAACAGACCCCCATACCTTTCTAAATATGTCTAAATTTAATCAAAATTAAACTTAAAACACAACGAACACACTGTGCTCAGCGAAACATGTTAATTGTGTACAAACAGATTGAAGGAAAAAAACTGCTTGTGTAACAATCCGAACCAACTGCCAAGCAAAGGGTGTGAAGATGTAATCATGATAAACTTTTGGATATCAATGTATCGAGATGTGTAATGTATCAAAGTTTACTTTTTGGGGGTCATTATTGTTTACCTGATTGGATTCTTCACAGGTAGCAAAGGTAGCTCCAGGTTTAAGCATGCATTCCGCGTTCCCGCAACATCGTATTGACCCGGCAGTGCACAGACCACCGCTGGGTAGGCACTGAAGTAGATAGGATTTGGGTGAGTAACTGAGAAAGGGAGTTTTTCCTTTCTAGCGTTTCAGTTTGAGGTTGGAAGAAAACCCGATGAAATCACGAGCACGCACATAACATGTTGGGAACATAAACGAGAGTGAACATGTATTCAACCCCAGATTTGTAGGTTTAAGGCGAAACTTCTTCTCAGTGAATTGCGGCCAGCCGTGAACCCAGACAGAGTTTTTAAAAATATCTACGGTTATATAGACTGAATAATCCCATCGTGTTTTGT
>VKKT01010882.1:0-14964 GCA_008038995.1 Haliotis laevigata | reverse complement strand
AATTCAACAACCCTGCTCCCCACCCGCCATCGAGTGTCAACAAGGACGGTATTGCAGAGGAACCAGTCTGCAACACCAGGGTTACAGGGATGTTATACTCCAGAAGACTTGAAAAGCCATGGTATCTTAAAGAAGAAGTGCCAGGCTGGTTCGGCCCATGACACGTTTCTAAAGAACACAGAATTCAGAGGTCTATATATCCAGATTGGCCCATGAGCCACCGCCTTCTGGCATAGGACTCTAGGCAAGTAAATTTATCAACAATTTGTATACTAGACATCAAAATGACCTATACCCAATAATGTAAGTGTGCAAAAATATTCACTATGCACAGAGCATGGCGTGACCGATTGATTGACAGTTCTACCACCCGTCTGGGTGACGTAAGGGGCGAAGTGGTGTGTTGGGCAAAAGGAACACGCTTCCAGGCTCCCAGTGCCCTTACCACCAGACTCCCGTCCTATACCGACACAGGGGCGCAACCCACGGCAAACGGGTTGGTGGACCAAATATATACCCGGGTCCACAACGGGGGGTTGAAGAGCGCTTATCGTTACCCAGCACGGGTGCCCACATAAAAAGAATAGAAATATATTCGACAAAATTCCAAGCGTTGAGTTCCGAATGAGCATGTGCCTCGAATTGATGTGAAGAAAAATCTGCTTCAACTGTATCTGAAAAGGTGTCACTGGTTTCAACGGTTCCGGAAAAGAAAAATCACGTGGGTGTAGGTTCAGTCAGTATTGATGGAGTGTACCATCGGTACTGTTTAGTCGGAAATAATAACATAGAAGTTGTTACACCCTGAAACGAGACTTAAGGTTTGTGATATTCTGGACCAAAAAAATAATTTAGTAATGTAAATTAAATAATTTTTAATGTAAATTAAACATGTATTTGAATGTCAATCTGGCTGTTAGCCATATTGTGGAGTAAATGTCCCAAAGTCGACTGAAAGTTTGCAACATCAGTATATTGTTTTGTAGAATCATAGTCTTTAGTTAGGCATAATAATATAAGAGATGACCCTGAAATAATGTTAATTTAAAGCTAGGCTGAGTTAATTTTGCCCTGGTTAGCCCCTTCATTTTGGCACCGAGTAATCCCAGTTTTATTGTCTGTTTGTTTAGTAGGATGATGGAATCACGTCCTAGAAAAAGCACGTATTTCATAAATACCATGACGTCATATTCATGTTTTCTGTCGACCAGTGAAGATCCAGGTTAGAATTGATCTTCAGTAAATCATGCTTGTCGTAAGAGGCGACTAACGGGATCGGACGGTCAGGCTCGCTGACTTGGTTGACACATGTCATCGGTTCCCAATTGCGTAGACCGATGCCCATGCTGTTGATCACTTGATTGTCTGGTGCAGACTCGATTATTTACATACCGCCGCCATTGCTGAGTGTGGCATAAAACTAAACTCACTCATGTTTTCTCTCATTGTTAGACAACTGCACGACAACGTTGACGGCCAGTGAGGGTGAGATTACCAGTCCGGGCTACCCTGGCATCCACACAGCTGACTACTTCAGCTGCACCTATATCATCGTCGGTGATATACACATGCATACCATCACCATTGATCTTTTGGAGCTGGATCTGAACTACTGCCCTGGCGCCGGCTACGGCTGCAACTGCGACTGGCTGATTATAGACGATGGTCCTAAACTGTGCAGCCCCTCGACCTTACATAAGACATGTAGGCTTTGATTTCACCTGAAACGAAATACAAAGAGAGAGTTGATATGCATGTCAGTTTCTGTGATCCACCCATGTGTGACCTGTGTACATGGTATCACTCTCTGTAGTTCGTTTGCATGATAAAGTTGTATCATCCGAATGGTATGTGCGTATAATCCGTTTGTGTGATCCTTCTGTGCAATAGGACAATGTTTTATGTGTATAATGTACAAAAGCAATCGATAGATTTCACATCTAGCTCATTTGACCTCAAGGAAACGTCTATCCAATTTAATTTAAAGTGTTTAGAACTATTACCGATGTAGTATCTGCATACAATGCTGTTCCTTGTACACAATCATAGAAGATCATCGGAATAACAATGGCCCTAAAAACGTTTTTGTTTCAGATGCCTTTCAAGACGGATTCATCATCAAGTTCAGAACTGATTACGGCAGAAGCAGCAGAGGTTTTAAGATGCATTACTCTGTCGGCGTGGACGCAAACGGTATATTATAGAATTATGGCTTATCATTAGAGGCATTACCACAATAAACAATTGTCATGTCATGTATATGTCGTTCCTTGACGTCCATACTGTGAATAACTGACGTAGCCTGTAATTTCTTGGGGTCGTAGATTAACGTGATGGTGAATGACTGGCCGACTGTCATAATTTCAGACACCTGCACTTCCGATCACACAAAGCCATCTGGGCAGATATCGACGCCATGTTCCTCCTGCAACTGCACCTACAACGACTGCACCAACACCATCATAGGCAGTGGGAAGTTGCAAACACTAACCCTGGGCTTTGTCTCTCTCAACTTCACGACCAGCCCTAACTGTGATGCTGGATGGTTTACCATTGATGGTGGACCTAAAATATGCTCTTCAGTCGCCTTTAAAACAAACTGTAAGCCGAGACAATGATGCTTTTACATTAATTTATGTTAAATTCTTTTCGGAGTTAAACATTGACTCGAATAAATAAATTTAAATGTCAGTTGGTATTTGATATGCCAGTACTTAAAACAAAATCTTTTTAAAAAACCAAAATGTGCAGTGTTCATTTGGCAAACTGTCCCTTTCCAAAACGGATATTTATGATAACATTGTGAACACAATTAGTAAACTGTGTACATCTGCGTAGTAGTATATTGTACAATGCTACCTTAGTGGTGGTTTTCCGACATATGAGTGTTTCTGTAACCAGGCATGCCTGCAAATTGTATCTCCTGAATGGGCCAAGGTGTTACATTCCTTTGCAGCTTTTAAAGTTAGAAGCAATGTGTCTTAGAATTTAATTTAAAACAAAAATGATATGCAATACAAATATTGGTTTTACCATGTGCTAATCAAAGATGCCATACATTAGGAATAACATTATACAGATTTGGTTCTCAGAACAGGATATCTACGTTAGAAAACACATCCGATATAGAATATTATTAAATCTTTTTGGCCCATCTTGGTGAATATGTTAATCTACATAGAGCTGTATCATAAGCGGACAGTTTAATATTAAACTGGCTATCTGCTATATAGGGATTACCGTGTGTTTTAGGATTAGAAACTTCTTGTATTTGTAATACACATTTCACTAAATTCATTTCTTATACAGAACATTTACCATACCAAGCAAGCACAAACTTCAAAACAGCTGCGACTGAAAAAACAGAGGTTTTTGTTACAAATCAGTATATTGGCACTTGTCTACATCTACTTGATATTCGCGGCAATCCATCGAACCTTCCCTGACCACCACTGAGTGATAGTTCCCTGTCAGACGGATGTTACTAGTCTGTTAGACGTCAGTTTTGACTCACCTGTCATAACGTTATGAAATGGAGAAAAGATGTCCACACACGAAATAACATTTTGGGCATATTTCAACCGAATTCAACTGATTTACAGTTTAAGAAACACCCAAAAGCGCAGACGTCTGTACAACTGATGCTGCTATGAAGCTACTGGCATCACTAAAGTTCACACATTTTGCCACAGTAACCAAAAGAGGTTTAAAATCCAGCTAGGTCCATATTAAAGAATGCTTTTTGAGAATTATTTGATAAATGATAACAATTTTTCTAGCAATGGGTCCTGATCCTCAATACTTAATTCTGACTTGATCGCAAATAGGCAAGGTTGGCGCCGTGTAGTTAGCAAGCTCTGAAGGTAGTACCTTACTGACCTCTTACAAGTTTATAATTAAATTTCATCAACTGGCTGTATCTTCCGCGAAACGTTGGCAGTGATTTAATTTGACCAAAATTTTCTCATTTCAGATGCATTTTTTGGCAGTTTAGATGTTGTGACCCATGGTGGCAAGCGACCTGTAGACTCTTGTCCTGACGTTGTTGTCAATTACGATGTTCAAGGTAGAGTCTGTGTGGTTTCCTTCAAATGCATACTTCGTGTAAGACGAAAACATTACACAATCTAAAAGGTACGGAATACGGTTAACTGATAAGGTTAGGAATGAAGTAAATGTGTTTGTAATAACTTTTTGTTAATTAATTGTGTTAATTGCTTTCTTTTGTGACATAAAACAGTCTCATTAAAAAGATTCCTACCTATTATTCATGATGTGATCACTGTCTGTAAATACTTTGACCACAAGGAGTCATTGTCTTATGCTTTCTCATTGTTAGACGACTGCACCACAACGCTGACCGCCAATGAGGGTGTGATCACCAGTCCAAGCTACCCTGGCGTCCACACCGACTACCTCAGCTGCTCGTACGTCTTTTTTGGCAATGGACACAGCCAGATTATCGCCATTGACCTTTTGGAGCTCGATCTGAACTACTGCTCTGGCGCTGGCTACAGCTGCGACTGCGACTGGCTTATTATAAACGGTGGTCCTAAACTGTGCTACCCCACAACGTTTCATAAAATATGTAAGTATTCAATCTAATGAATGTTACATGTTTCAGCTGATCCGTCATTGTTATATGTAGTGTGATCTTTTTGTGCGATCTGCGTAATATCTTAACAATCGTCATTACAACGGTTTCGTTTCAGATGTCTTTCGGAACAGATTCATCATCAAGTTCAGAACTGATTACGGAACCAGCAGTAGAGGGTTTAAGATGCATTACTCTGTTGGCATGGATGCAAACGGTACATTATGGCAATACATAAGAGACATTATTGATTCGTTATAATTGGCTCGTTAGAAGGAACTGGAACAATTTTATTTGTCAGGCCTATCTGAATATGTAGTTAATACCACGTAGCATTCAGTATTATCGCTATGAGTCAAACTAATAGTAGCGTATGGTGAAAAGTCAAAACTGTCAAGTTGTTACGTAACTGTTGTCATCTCCATTGGAATTCCTAGACCTAAATGCAGTGAGTTACAAATGTAGCCTGTAAAATGAATGGTATATATTGAATCCCATGTTGCAGACAACTGCACTTACACCCACACAAAGACATCTGGTCAGATATCGACTTCCTCCTGCAACTGCACCTTCAACAACTGCACCAACACCGTCGTAGGCAGCGGGAAGTTACAAACATTATCCCTGGACTTCATCTTTCTGAATGTCACGGCCAGCGCTGACTGTGATGCTGGATGGTTTACGATAGATGGCGGACCTAGAATTTGCACTTCAACTCCGTTTAAAACCACCTGTAAGCTAAAGCTCCGATGCCATCTCCATCTTTTTATGAAAACTTAATTTATGTTACTTTCTTTCGAAAGCTTTAGATGTGAATGTTGAAACGAGCCAATACTAATGCAAGTTTTAATAACTTCTATTTAAGCATATTGTTCTATTTACAAAAAATACGAGTGTCTGGAACAATGGACATTCGGACATGTATCATAAGCTCGGATGTTATTGTTTTTGAAATAAGAAATGTATTTTTCTCTGTGTAATTAGAGATATATTATGATAAGGCTAACGCTTATTTTCAGGACATTATAATTTGCAGAATCCGGAGGTCTTTCATTAACTGCCCGACGAAAGAGGGCAGTTCAATTGACCAGGGCTTCTGCAAATGATAATGCCCTGAAAAAAAACGTTACTGTTATTATAGCTAACATGGACATAATTTTTCATGAAATACATACAAACAACGGTTTCGGATATGAATCATTTACTGCTAACAACAAACGACGGAGGTCACTGACCCACCTTTTACAAATATGGAAACGTCAAAGAACAAAACAGATGAGGTCACTATTGAGAGTGAAGAGATTCGACCTTGACCTTTGCCCATACTAACAGCCGCCATATTTTTCAATGCTCAACAACGTTAGAGTTCCAGTCGATGCTTTCATTGCTGCATGTTGTAATTTATTGTAAGGCTGGCACTGGCAAGAAAGTGCATACCGGCACAGGTACATGTGACGAATGTGAGTCAGAAATATCGTCAATATTGAACCCAAGTTTAAACGAGCCGTGGGTGATTGAACATCAAGAGCTGAGCTCCTAATGGCGTCACCTAACATGATAATGACCCGTCGTCAAGCAATTTGGGGGAATTATCAAGTTCACAGTGGCCCGATCATTTCTGATAAGATGAAGGCGCTTTACTGATAATTCTATCCATTTTAGCTATAATTATGTATAACACGTCACAATTTAATTCTGGACTCACAAAAGTCCAGAAACTCTCCGCACTGTGGGCACTTTCTGACAAGGGATTTGACCAAATGGAACATGCAGTTGTTATGAATACATGCCAAGGATGACAAAATGCACACAAAAATCTTCGAAAACTTTAAATTTAAACTCGCTCGCCCATGTATATTTTTCAAACAATGTGAAGATCGAAAGCCATATAATGTTTGACTAAAGAGTGGAACTTTTACTATGGTCGAAGATCTTATGTCACAAGTGAACTGGCAAATATCTATCAGATAATGAGTGCTTGTGAATTTTCAACATTTTGTTGTATATACATATGAGATGGTTTTAATGACATTAAATATGTAAGATGAAAGGTAATTTATGATTATTCTTAACCCTTAACATTATATAAGATGCTAATAGCCTCTATATTTGATATCATCCGTTAAGTATTTCTTTGCAAAAAGCATGGATTAGTTAGGTAGTGACAGCTGTCAAAATGCTCCCAAAAGCTCTCCTTATAGGCATTGTATTTCTAAATGCCTTTTGAGGTAACCCGTCGATCTACCGCTAGAGTAATTGCGACAGGAACCCAAGTCCGTGAAACATGAAATGTAATCGTCACGGAATAGCCCCAAACAGTGTTCAGAATTACTCCAACGAGGACTGCTTTTATAAGAAATATATAGCCGTATATAATTGCACAGGGTGTAATTGTGTTTAATTTTCACTCTGACCATTTCAAATGATGGTATTTTGTCCTATTAAGACGTGATATATGTGTAGACCTTTTCACTCAAGTATATCAAATTTGATGCACAAATATATCAACCGAAACTTCTGTTTCAGATGCATTTTTTGGCAGTGTAGATATTGTGACGCATGGTGGTGTGAACTCTGGTGGCTTTGTTGTCAACTACGCCGTTGAAGGTATTTTTCTTGACATTTTGGGTTGTGAAGGTGTAGAGTTCGGTACAATTCATCTGGCAGCTATATATAAGGTGGAACTTTCGCCAATGTAGTGTTCAGTAATCATTGGACTGTTTTGTTTGAAGTTAAAACAATTAGGTTGTTAAAAACATGTTTTGTGATAATATAGCAATAAAAGATGCATGTGAGGTTATAAGTTCATCTATGGGGCTGGAATAGCAATCACATATAAGAAGAAATATGTAAAAAATGTCAATAACACTGCAATGATAAGCAAGTATCATGGACCGAAACATCGTGTTTACGGCGATTGGTGAATCGTTATGAAAACTAAACATTTAAAAAAATGTGACAAAAGACATGTAAATGTTTTACATGAGTATCTCGTTTTTCTGTAAAGCGAGAATGCTAATGCATTATTTGAGGCCACAAGTGGTCCCATTCCTATTAACGTTTTCTCTCATCGTCAGACAACTGCACGACGATGTTGACCTCCAATGAAGGTGAGATTACCAGTCCTGGCTACCCTGGCATCCACACCAACTACCTCAGCTGCACGAACGTCATCGTGGGTAATGGGCACACACAGAGCATTGCGATTGACCTGTTGGAGATGGATCTTCATGAGGTTTCAGGTTGTAGCAACGACTGGCTCATTATAGGCGATGGTCCTAAACTGTGCTCCCCCACAACGTTCCATAAGACATGTAAGCTTATATATCTAGATGAAACAACAAGTGTGTGTCCATTAAGTGCATGATCCTTGATTGTTTGATCCGTCTGAGTGACTCATATATCTCAATGAAATCCGACTGTGAAAAAGGGTTGTGTAATCTGTCTGTGTGGTATGTCTGTTTGGCCCGTCTATGTTTGTGTCTCTATGATCACTTTAAGTCTTTGAATGGCACCTGTGAAAAGAAATCGAAGACGTTTCTTTCATCTCCACTTTCTTTTTCTCGAGGAAGCCTTTGTGTTAAAAGAAGATAGAACGTCCAGTTGTTACCAGTTTTATGTAATCTAACAATGATGATACAACTCTTTCAGTGATCATTGTAACAACATTGTTTTTATTTCAGATGCCTTTCAGGACAGATTCATCATCAAGTTCAGAACTGATTACGACACCAGAAGTAGAGGGTTTAAGATGCATTACTCTGTCGGCATGGATGCAAACGGTACGCTATGTGATTATTAGGCATTATTGATTCGTTATGATCGGTCATCGTCTTTCTTATGCTTTATAACAATTGCGCATTTGTGTCTTTTATTTAACATTAAATACATATATAAATAAACGTATCTACATTATCAACGGTGTATATCCTCGAGTTTTGCCTTTTGAATTTTCTACATGCTATTGAGCTGTTATTCACGAAAGGAAGAGCTGCAATGAAATAATTATGTCCAAAACCAATCTCTGTATTAGATGATTTGTTTGTGAAATCCCTTAATGAGCAAAGACATCAAATGACTGAAGATACCAACCTCATAACTAAAGTATTTTGTACTATATGAAAGAGAGAAACTAACCTTCAACACTTCCGGTAAAGACTCATTCCTACATACGCGTTGATTTTGTCTTTTCATTTTCGAGTCATCTCATTAGACAATTAAATTTCGGTATTGACGTGAAACATTGCTGGGTTCACTTTTGACGTGTTTGTGAGTCAAACAACCGTTACTGTTTGAAAAGGGGATTATCTGTCGTAGTAATGCTTGTAATGTAGTAATAGTAATAACGTCAGTTATCCACAGTATTGACGCCAAAGAAACACAGATTACATTTGTGGGTAGAAGTACATGTACCTTCAAGTGTATCGCTAACCATAATTCTTGTGTGAGGTTTCAACAAGGTAACCCTTTTCATTTTGGCCCCAGGGATTGGCTGACATGTATGACGATTAAGAAAACTTAAAGAAAACACCTATGTCATGTATATTATTAGTCAATCTATTGCCATCTTCCCCCGTGTAATCTGTCGTTCATTGACGTCAATACTGTGAATAACTGACGTTGTCTGTAATATCGTAGGGTCGGGGACTGATGTGTTGTAGAATGATTGATGAGTGTCATAATCTAATCTCATGTTGCAGACAACTGCACTTCTACCCACTGTCGCCTCTCATAATTTCAGACACCTGCACTTCCACTCACACAAATACATCTGGCCAGATATCGACACCATGTTCCTCCTGCAATTGCACCTACAGCAACTGCACCAACACCATCATAGGCAGTGGGAAGTTGCAAACACTAACCCTGGACTTCGTCTCTCTCAACTTCACAAACAGCGCTAACTGTGACATCGGATGGTTAACCATAGATGAAGGACCACAAATATGCACTGCAAAGCCCTTCAAAACTACTTGTAAGCTGAAACATTGATGTTCTCTGGCAAAACTACTTGCAAGCTGAAACATTGATGTTCTCTGTCAAAACTACTTGCAAGCTGAAACATTGATGCTCTCTGTCAAAACTACTTGTAAGCGGAAACATTGATGCTCTCTGTCAAAACTACTTGTAAGCGGAAACATTGATGCTCTCTGTCAAAACTACTTGTAATCTGTGTAGAGTGGTGATTCATGTTTCATATTGTTCCCTTAGTAGTAAGTGATTAGATAGTGGTTTACGAGTGTTTAAGAGATATTATTGCAAATCCCTCAGAACAACACCAAATATGTTCACCTTCATTGTTCACACTGATATCCTGGCAATAGTCAAAAAGCCGAGGGACTCATGCGGGCACACATTTTGTATTGTAGAAACAGTAACATTTTTGTTTTAAAATCATTTCAAAAGATGACTCTATATTCTACTGAGACGGAATTCATGTATCAGACATTATCTGTAAGATGCGAGGAGCAGGTATACTTAATCCAATCTTTTCCTGTTTCAGATGCATTTTTCGGTAGTGTCGATATCGTGATACATGGTGGAGCTCGTTCTGTGGACACCTGTGGTGGCTTCGTTGTCAACTACGCTGTTCAAGGTAGAGCTTGTGTTTAAAACTACGTCTTCTAGGAACTGATTATCAATATTACCTTTAGCTAGCCGACATTACAAAGCTGGGAAATTAAGTGAAGCACTTCTTTGGCGTCTTTGTGTGTATATGGATTCTCAATGAGTAAACGTAGTGCCAGTTGAATGTCTAGCAACATGAACACTGTATACTAAAGAAACATTTGCCTTTATATGCAGTATTTCCTGCAATGTTTAACCATGGCTCAGTAGGCAAAAGCTATACTTTCAAAATATAATCGCCTATCATCTAGCATTTACTCTGTTGTTTCAGATGAGGTCAACAATATACTGACGTACAACACAAATAGTGGGCAGTTAATCGGGCCACCATTTCCAGGGACATATACAAGTTCTTATTCTGCCACCTACATCATCGTCGGCAATTTCATTCCACAGAAAATCACTATAGATATCGCGCTCACTACATATTCTTCAGGTTCGTGTTCCTATAACAAACTGACCCTGAACAGTACAGAGGAGCTGTGTTACGCTGGAACGTTCAACAGGACATGTAAGTATTTTCATCCGCCGTGCATGCATGTAGTACACATGTCCTTTGTGGATGGCGTATGGGCCCTACATTAACATGTTATCCATTTAGCCAGTCATTATCCCACTCGTACAGATCACATTTAGTGATAACACTGTTAGAGAAAATTGTTATCGCAGCACATCATCACAACATTGTGTTGTTACTTGATTCATACCTTGCCACCCGTGAGGACCTGGGTTAGAATTGGTCTTCAACAGCTCATGCTTGTCGTAAAAGACTAACAGGATCTGATCTGCTTGATGCTGGTCACTGAATTGTCTGGTCTAACACGAAAATGTATAATTCAACATGGTAACATGTTTATTGCGGCATTTGACAACAAATCAAGTTATATAGATATAGTTTCATTGTAAGTTTTGGTGTGTATTTGCACCATAGAATCAAAGGTCACTTCTTGGAGTCCACGGAGTCTAATCATTAAAATTGTCCTAATACTTCAGACGTAGCTGTTTGCGAATGACATAATTAGTATATCAAGCACCATGTCATGCTGGCACATCAAACTGGATACTGTCTCGAAATACTGGAATATATAGAAACTTAAAGTGAATTAACAGGGTGCACGTGTTCGTAATGTGACATTCAGAAAAAGGGGGGACTGTTGCATTGGGAGACATCTCAAAGCAACAAGCTGGCAGCAGGATACTCTAACACAGCTTTTGAGATACAATCGAGCATGCTCTTTTAACCAAGATTTCAAAGAGTGTCCACCATAAGACTCTTGACTTAGAAATTGTTTGATCAAGCTTACAACTTTCAAGTCCTCAGTAAATCTTTCAAAATGTTTTACAAATGAGGAGATTATTTCCAAACTGGGCGCAAAAGTTGTCCGATGCAGTTCTCTGTTTTGACTTGTACCCTACGTTTCCGATTTTTTTAGACGACCAGCTGACTAACCTTTGATTGTGGATATGGAAGGTGCCACCGGTAGGCACACTGTGCTGCCCTTTAACCATTTAATAGTGATTCTTTAACAAATGTATATTATCATCTGTATGCACTATTACAGTTGTGTGATGCTGTCTGTAAACAATTGAGTTTGAACCAGACAATCCAGTGATTGATACAGTGCGACGCGATGACAGAGCATGTGTTTATTAATAACCATGGAATAGTGGTGATACCACCGATGAGCGTATCCTGCGATACCGTCAATTGTTTACCTGAGGTAAATAAGGAGTATATGGTACAAGTCAAAGTAGTGAACTTTGTCACCGATGCCACATGTCGATTCCATCACATTTCAACAGCAAATACTTTCTATTTTGGGTTGAATGACTTCCGACGTTAAATCGCAGAATGGATTTATTCCAGTATTTTCAGTTTGGGCGCTGACAACATGGTTTATATATCAATTTTAAATCGACCTCATTTCAACATGACTCCTTTTCTCTTTCAGATTTGTCGCAGAATGATTTCACCATAGAATTTGTTGGTGAATATAATTCAGGTTTTCTCATTCATTATGAGAAAGAAGATATTATAGAAGGTAAAGCATACGTGTAACACTTAAAGCCTTTTAAGCAATATGATCAATAGCGTGTTAGGTACGGTGCTGTAAATATATAATTTATCAGAAAAATGTCACAATTAAATTGCTTTTACTTCTTCATTAACAATTATGAATGTTATTTTGTTTTGTATTTATAAGCAGTATATTTCAGGTGAACATACATGCGTTATGATAAATGAAAGAATAGATGGATGGATAGGTGTGTGGATAGATGGTTGGAGGGATGTGGAACGATTGAATGCATCAGTCAGTGAATGAATGAAGAAACAATGATTCAGTGATTGGCTGTATATGTATGATTGGTGTGGAACGTTGGAACGAACTAAGGATCATACACGGAGCAAGGTAAGTGTTTAACCCGTCTCTACAGCAACAGCACGGTGACGAGAAGGCAGTCACCACACAGGGTATGTAATGCTTATCCATTCCTATGCAAATGTTCAGATTTTGCGACTGCTTCTTGATTCGTGTTCGTGTTTTTAGGCTTTTTACAATTGCTTATTTGCTTTTAATATGTTCTTGGGGTTTGTTGACATTTTGTTTACATTATGCATTATACTCAGAATAAATGCATTATTTCATTATGCTTATATATCGTTACATTACGAATAGCACAATAAATGGAGTTTTGAGGTTTTTGCCATCTTTTGTATGTTATTAGGAATTGTATAAACACGTAAGTATGGTCTTACTGTACTATGGATAAACATCTAATTCATTTTTTAAAAGATCTGTGTTGCAAATCACACAAACCTCCTAATAACGAAACTTTAAACTGTTTTCAGTTAGTTGAAGTAATACAATGGTCCATGTCTTGAAATCATGTACTGTGCATTCCAGAATATATACGTATATCAACATTTTTCTTTCAACATGGCATATTTTAATATAAACACATTTGAAGTTAATAATGCTCTACATTTGTACACATTGATTTGTCCTCAGGTTTTTAGTGATGTTAATACAGTGTCAAGCAAGGCCAAAAACTAGAAGATGTGGATCCACTCCTGGTACTAATCATTTATCGAAACGTGTTTCTATCATTCGTTTTCATTCCTAGAAACACAATCTGATCAGTTTGAAGATGTACATTATAATTCTTTCTTGTCACGTACGCATACATAATGTAGTTTGACGACTTAAAGTTTTACCCTTTCTGTTCAAAGAGAACATGTTTTGTTCCAGAGAAGCTTCTTGGAGGTGATCAAGAAAAAGAATGCGCAACACGTTCAACAGCTGTAGCTAAATGTGTACGTTATGCAAACAGTATCAGTAAGTAATAAATTGAGCCAATCTGGTGTTGCCAAACACACGTAGAGGCAGTGGACGTGAAACTACGGAATTGCAACGGGCGTGTTTACTGTCACCAAAGCTACAAAGGAAGAAAGTTTTTCCTAAAGTTCGTTGTGTGTGAAGTATTTTCTTCCAGGATAGTATCAATGCTGACATTTGACAGACTGCATTGAGACTTTCCTCTTAGATTAAGCAAAGATACCCTGATAAAATTGATATATGGCTTAAAGCAGAGTAAATGTGAAATCAGTCATTTGGAGAAAAGAGCAAAAATATTGCAAGAAATGTACATGTTCTTGAAATGTACAAAACTATTTTGGGCAGCATTATAATTGAACAAACTTCAACAGGTAAACTGAAGCTTCATGTTATCGGAAATATATTATTGTGTTAAGAAGTTATTTTTATTTTATTTTGAAGGAACATGGTGACATTGCATGACTTGGCGCAGATGTACCCGGAATGCACAGTCCTGTCAACTGCATACACATGGACTACACTCCTTTTAATGGATCATCGTGTGATTTGGGCTCAATACCGCTTTGAACAGTATTTCAGTTACCTCACGGGATGATAGCTTAATTTGGCAGAGTAGTGCAGCGAAGTACGAGGTCTTCGCCATTTATTACTTTAATGAAACTCACCAGCAAAGATGCTGGCAAAACAAGCGACCAACCAAAACTCATAATCTGTAGGACACAGGGTTTCGAACTAACGATCTGAAGGTACGAATGGACGTCGGTGCATGGGATACAGAATGACTCGGACCAATTATATATATAAATAAGTTATTTTTATTTTTATGTTTTGTTTCCATGTACACTCTTGTTATTTTTACACTGTACCCTACTTTGGCAAATTGACTGTATGTTCTTACAGATGATGATACRTTCRTGTCAATACATGGAATACTGGTAAAACACTGTTTTTGTTTTGCTTTCTGTTAGTAGTCTGACCTCCTTTTGAACAGAATATGGACTGAAAGAAGACCCCCTACCCTCATCTCACTTTGCAAGGCGTTTGCCCGAATATTCAAGGCCATGTAGTCCATCGTAATTATTGTAAATGTTAAGTCATCAACGTATAAATGTGATCAAAGTTAATAGTTTCTTAAAATACATAAATCTGAAAAGATAAATAACTTCCATACTGTTAAGTAATCACCACTGCATGATCATATTATAGGACTTGGTTATATATCAATATCAACGGTACAAGAGATGGTGAGCCTTCCTCGCCCAATCGGTGGCACACGTCATAAATACACGGAAAAAACATAGAAACATATCGACTAAGATGAAATAGTGAGTAGTAGAGGGAATAAGTGTGTTCATTTTATGTCTAAAGGTACGGGTCTTGAACAGGGCTTCCTTGAATCTGGCG
>VKKT01010878.1:6416-20302 GCA_008038995.1 Haliotis laevigata | reverse complement strand
GCTAATTAATCTGAAACAGTGCGCCCGGTAAAGTGCAGTACTCCCCATTTCTTTTTTACTTTGACTTGCAAATGTCTAAAACTTGACAACAATCAGTGTTCACAGAGAGATTAACAAAAACGTCAACATATCAAGTGGCAGATTATGACAATAGGTAAACCCAAGGAACCAAACCTGCTGCAGCAAACTGAATTTTTTGTGGCTCGCTCTGTCTACATGAAATCTTAGCTGTTAGCTGTATGACCATGTCTTGCCCAGTTGTTCATCTGCCAGCAAATATATTTAAACATTGCACGGAAGGAATAGTGGAGTTSATAATCCAAAATGAGAATGAACATGATAAATCAACTCTGTCTTCAGTAGCATCTTCCGCAAATTCTGATGATGACACGAGCTGTTGTGCATGCCAGCTTATCAAAGTGGCAAAGCCTAATTAAAGCTTTATGATACAGCTATTCACCACTACCCTCACTTTGGGATCAGATCAATAAGGGTTATGAAGGTGACAAACAATTTGATTCGGCTTGCTTTTTTGGTTATATATTTCTGATGTATATCTGCTGACAGGTTCAGTAGTCGGACAAAACTTTGTTAAATGTTTCGGTCTTTCGGATAATACATTTGTATTGGAAATATAAAGGTTTCTTGTGGGTGATAATTCTTTCATCATAATTAAAACTTAAGCAACAATGCTGCTATAATGCTGCTATAATGTGCAGTGTTTTGCTATGAAAAATTCACTAATCAGGTAGATCAGTCTTATGTACATGTTAAAAAGCACCAATTTCCACCATGTAAACACAATGTTATTCTTCCGTCCAAAATGTTAACAATTGTGAAGATTTGATTAGTGGTAATTTTGTTGGGTTTTTTCTTCAAATATTACATTAGTGGACATCATGTGATGTTCAGATGAAAGTCTGTATTTTGTTATATTTCTTTTGATTTATGTATTTTCTTCCTTCCTTGCAATGAGTTGTCAAAAGTGTTCTTTGTCCTTATAATGTTAAGTAAATAGGAAAAAACTAATATCTACCAACCCCTTTTATGACAAAACAGGAAAATTGGATAAATGACACAAACCAATTATTTTCGATGATTGATCGGTTGTAATGAACCAATCATCAATAATGAGATTTTAACCAATTCCCAACACTTCATCACACCCATATTATTGGGATGGATACCTGTCATATCGTGGCTTCATCTTATTGTTACAAAAGTGAAGGCAATCCGAATTGTGTCTGTTACCGTTTGCCAGAAAGGTTGGTCATGGGTACAGAACCCAGATTATTATCCTTATGTCTGCATCATGTCTGTACTCGGGGGTTCACATCTACGAACCAAAGGCTGTCCCTGAGCCTAATAATGAGCTTCTAAATAATTCCTTTTATATTGAAAATGAGCCCCAGTGAAATGGGAGATAAACCTGATGAAATGTAGACAGGATATATTTTGGGCTTTAGAATTGCAGAAAGGACTCAACAAAAGGGGAAAATAATGCTGTTCAGGGACTGTGAGACAGACTAGTTACATTCTGGTTCAGTGCGTTTTAACAACTTGTAACAGATCCTGCTTGTTCTCCCCCACCGCATGAAGCGGGGGATATAGTATTAGGCTCCGTCTGTCCGTACAAATTGGAATATCTTAATAACCGTTGACTAGATTCTTTTCATATTTGGTACCTAGGTTCATCACAGTATAAGAAAGGTCTCAGTGAGGTCTGGTGACCTTGACCTTCATTTCAATGTCACAAGGGGACTTTAACATTTTACTCTTGTCAGCGAGATATCTTAAGAACCGTTTGCTAGATTTTCTTCATATTCATCACCAAGCTTTATCTAGGGAAGGTGCAGGGCCCAGTCGATTTTGCTGGATATTTGGCGGGAGTTCATTCCAGAGTGCAGGGCCTGCTTTGGCAAAAGAGTGTTGTTCTTGTTTTGGGGACATTTAGTTGTTGAAGAGAAGCTGACTGCAGTGTTCTCTGAGGTTGGTATCTGGTTATAAGCTGTTCCAGATACAGAGGGGCTAGACCATGAAGAGCTTTAAACATGAACATCAGTAATTTGTAAACCATCCAACGGCGAATTGGAAGCCAGTGTAGGTCATATAAGATTGGAATAAAATGCTTGTGTTTGTGTGTTCAACTTATCAATTTTGCTGCTGAGTTCTGTACCTTCTGAAGCTTGCTCAGACATAGTTATTCTAGACACTGTTGTTGTTTCCAGCCTGCCTGAGTGACCTGCTAGAGGCCTTCAAACAACCAGACAATGCAGTACGACTAGAGGAAGCACGGGACAATGCAGGCAATGACATGCTGAAGACAATGCAGATGTTCTTCCCTGTTGCCACACAGATTGAGGTTGCTGTGATTGAAAAATATGGCTTCCGCGGAGATGGAGATGGTAAGCAAATAAAATAATAATAATAAGTTCTTGGTGAGTTCGACTTAGACATATGCTTCGTCTCTGAATATATATTTTTTATTGTAACAAATAAACCCATTTAAATGGAAAAAGAGCCCAGGGCAGACTAGAGATTCAGAACCTTGGGAAATCTAGACTTGTTTCATTTAGGGCTTTAGCACTGCAGGGAGGGCTAGGCTGTAGGGAAAATAATATGGTTCACGGACTGTGAGACAGACTAGGTTCGACTAGGCAGTGCTTCCTGGGTGTCTGGGCTGTGTGTAGAGGGGGCAAGGGCCCTGACCTGATGAGTCTTCCCAGTTGACTGTGCCGGGATCATCCGAACCCTTTTCATCTTAATCTGTAAAACATAATAAGGCTACTTGTACTGAACTCCACTCCACACCACACAGGCATGCTCTGAGCGCATACAACATAATGGGCATTATTACCCTGTTAATCCAAGCTGCCTGTGAGGTGGTAGATAGTTAATAGTCATAGGACTTATCCCACAGGGTACCCATTCACTGCTACTTGTTACAGGTGAGATCACATGTGTCACATGTGCTTTGTTGTAGGAGTCCAGCTGCCGAACACACAAAACAGACAATCAACAGGTGTCACTACACATTTACACTACTGACTTACTACCAGGTTCCGCTATTGATTGTGTGAATCTGTGATCATTGCTTGCCACATATGGCGACTAAATCAGGTAACCGTTTCAGAATTGGTGGCGCAGTGACTCCTCTGTTTGCTAAAATATTTCTAACAGGGAGAGGGTGTCAAACATATTGAATACTGTATTCCCCATTATAACCATGTATTCACATATAAATGTTGCTGTTTTCAGGTATTGTGCGTTTCACTCAGGCTGTCAAACACTACGAGCAGCAAGACCCCGAAGTGGCTCAGTTAAACCAGCAACTACGCACCACTCTGATGCCCCCAGTTCAAGCCCCAACCCCTACTCAGACTATGGCTGAGAACGGCGCCAGATAACCCAGCAGTCGTATCTAGAGATGTCAGCAGCGGAGATCTGTTGGCATGTTGTCTCAGTACTCTCGTACTATCCAATATGCATGCTTTAAGGCAGACCAGGATGTGATAACCTGCATCCTTGGTGTCATGTCCACTATGTTTTTTGGTATATTTTCTCTCTGTAGTGGACTAGGTTCCTAAAGGACAACTGCCACTCGGTCTAGTCTTTCCCCCAGGCATTCACCAGTCCATATCACGTTAAGTGCAGGTGCCAGAAGCTGACTAGGTCAAATAATGTAAGGTTGACGTACTATTGGTTCATTCGCTAGACATTTGATGCTGAAGAAGAGTTTGGGTTAAATAGTTTGGATGAAGCTGAGAGAAACTGTGTTATTCACTCTCCAATCTCTTTGGCTCAGCATTATTTTAAAGGGGTTTCCTGTGGATCAATTACATATCTGGGGGAAATACTAGACACACCAGCCTAAGCATTTATACAACTATAAAGTTGTTTTCATATCAGTAAACCAATTTTAGTGTGTCTTTGACAAGATTTTAATTTGTTCTTTTTAGTGTGCCATTGATTTCCGTTACCATGGTAACTTTCATGTAACAATGGTTCTAGCTGGAGATGTCTTAAATGGCATCTGTCAAAAGTTTGCTGAACCTGTGGAAATTAAGAGTGAAATGTTTCCATGACATAATTACACAAGCATCTATAACAGTCTCGGCATACCTGCTTTGTATGTGAATTGTATGAAAGCTTGAAAGGGTAGATAAGGACAGTGAAACACAATGGCAGTGTGTTGTGATTATCATGCTTTGATCATCATTGTCCTAGAGCTACACAGTAATTGATGTACTGTAATTAGTAATCATTTGATACCTCATCTTATTGTCTGTTTAATGACAAGCTAGACGTAAAGTAGACATGCTGTTGAGTGGTCTTAGAATATATTTAGTAAATGCTACCAGAACATGTGCTCTGTTGGGCAAACCAGTTTGAATATTCTACTACTCGGTGACATTGGATAGGAACTGAAGCTAGAGTTGAACTTATAATTGCAGAATTGTTGCTATGGTAACTGAATAATCCTATTCCTGATTGAGTTACCTTGTGCAAAGCAAATCAGTTTTGGATTAAATCTGAAATTGTCCCATGTGTAAGAACTGAAGCTAGATTTAACTTCTAGGATGCTGAATGGTTGCTACGGTAACCGAATATTCTAATACTTGGTTGAATGACATTGTTCCAAGCAAATCAATTTGGGGTTTGAATTACATCTGAGATAGTCTCATGTGCAAGAACTGAAGTTAGAGTTGAATGTCTAATCGCTGAATGGTTGCTATGATAACTGTAATTTTAATCAGTAGTTATAGCTATGCCCAACAAATGTCATAGGTGCTTTTTTGATGGTTCTGCAGTTCTCATGTATTTTACCATATTAGCACTATTGGTGCGTTTTGTAAACATGTATTGTTTTGTCACTAAGATTCAGTGTTTTACATGCATCCGTTATTTTCCTGCAAATATTTCCGTCAGTAGGGACTTTTCACCCTTTTGTACTTTTGATAAATTATGGATATGCAAGAAGATTCATGATTCATAGCTGGATCATTGGATCATGAGCCAGATCATTGGGAGAAGAAGTATGTTCAAATTTTCGTTGTGAAAGGTGTGACATATTTTTCTTATGTACAAAGTTTGAGACTGTCCTGCTTATGCTAATATTAATATTTTCATTACTAAACACAAGATTTGTTATTTTGAATACATTATGAAGTGAAATGTCACATGATGTCTTGAAAGCCTTGTGTGTTCGCAACATTGTGTTACATCTTGAGTATCATCTGCTGTGGTTCACAGATTTTATCACATATCTATCGCAATATCACTATTATTCACTGGATATAAAACATCATTTTAATTTTTCTGGGCTTTTCAAGGGAAGAATTGATATAATTTTATTGAATTTTATTGACTTTCCTTACATGACACATCTTTAAATAAGGGTTTTGAGTGTGTACAATAAGTCATTTGTCATGTTAATGGTGGCAGTATTGTAAGTAGCATTGTGTCAACTTACATAATGTAACATTTATGGGACATGATTGTAATTTATTCTTTCTCCAGTTGACTTATATTTTCAGAATCTGACAATTCAATGAACAATGTTTTTCCCCATGGCTTCTGCTGCAGTGGGAAGGTTCAGATTACTGTATTCCATCTAATAAATGTGACAGTCTTCATCCTCCTCTTCTTTGTCCCTGGTCTTATCAAACTTGATGTTATCTCAGTGAGACTAGAATATCCCTGTAGAACTTAACTCTAAGACAACAGTTTATATTGAACAAGTCTTTCAAAACCATTAATCAGTCACTATGGAAACCATGCTCTGTGATTACAGGGATACAGACTATCTGGTAGTTGCCGGCAAATCGGTGGATAGGATGATCAGGTTCAGTGACTTAACTGATGGTCATCGTAACCAACAGCGCAGATATTTGCTCATGATATCAATTGCTGGTTTATCTGGAACAGGGTTTGCTATTGATAGGCCAATTCATATATGGAATATTGCTAAAGGCAGTGTTGATAGGCTAAGTCATCTATCTGGAATATTGCTAAAGGCAGTGTTAAGCACTGTTATTGAAAGGCTAAGTCAAATATATGAAATATTCCTAAATACAGTGTTAAACAGTGTTATTGATAGGCAACATCATATACCTGGAATATTGATAAAGGCAGTGTTAAACACTGTTATTGATAGGCTAAGTCATATATCTGAAATATTCCTAAAGACAGTGTTAAACAGTCAAGCAACAAAATTGCATCTTCGAAGTAAAACTTAATGTCAACTAGCCACATTGGATAAAACTCTAAAATGTTCAAAATTCTACAAGCCTTTGGGCGTGTTGAGATACCCAGAAAGTTAGTGATGCTCTGTCAGCTTACACACTTGTATTACTCTGTATGTCACTTATGTATCATAACGCCTTTGTTTTGTAATTTGGTTTATGAATCCATCTACAACAAATGTAATAAAACCAGGATTTTCTTCAACTTGACAATTCCAGTCATTTATTGCAGTGATAAAACCTGGCTTTATGCTAACCGAAAACATTTCATATCAAGTATATCAAGTTTTCTTGAGATTCAAATTATTGCATGGGTTTGGTAAGATCACGGTGATTTGAACTATGCAACCAATTGACACACTTAATAGGCATATAGAGCCCACTCTGAAAAAGTCCAAACTATATTCTCAAACACAACCCCATGTGGGTACAATGTGTGAAGCCAATTTCTGGTGTCTCTTCAATAGTGTAACGAATAATACTGAGCTTAAGTTTACTTTGACTGACTCCAGACTTGATTATTTACAGACTGCCGCCATATAGCTGGAATATTGCTGAGTGCGGCATAAAACTAAACTCACTCACTCACTTAGACTGACTACATTGCTGACCTTTGCTGACTATTTCACACAAAAATCTAAGGTAAATGCATATATTTGTTCCAATACTTTTCTTTTATGAGTATATATAGAACTACCATGGAGAATCTCCCCACCACTTAGGCTGGTCATTTGAGGTGACCAATTAAATCAGTATGGTTGGTTTCTTGATTAATGGTGGTGGTCTGTAAGTATCCAAGTCTGGACCAGACAATCAAGTGATAAACATTAACAGTATGAGCGTCGACCAACTGAATCAAGGCGAGGCTAGAAGTCTTAGTTAGTTGCATGTTATCATGTCCTGATGGTGTAAATCATGGGTCACTATATCAGTCATTGGATTGTCTGGTCTGGACTCCATTGTTTAAAAGCCAGGGTCCCGTTCCTCAAAGCGATCGCAGCACTAAGATGATCGTAACTCCCATACTTTATCATAGACTTACGACAGTCGTAGCACTACGACCGCTTTGTGGAACGAGGCCCAGCATTGCATAGCTGGAATATTGGTGCATGATAAAAGTTTCTAACAAAAACAATAAACAGCTGTCTTATGTACCACAGTCTGTTTAATGTCCTGTACTAAACTCCATCATCTTGTGGCTAACTTTTTTCAAAATATTGTGATTACATTCACAATCACGCACTTAGGAAATGCATATGGGAATTTGGGAAAGAATTTGCAGCTGACTAACAGAAGATGATTGGTACAATGTGTGCAATGTTGCAGTGGGCTGTCTGTATGTAAATCCTAGTTCTCTTTGTCATACCTGGACATACACCTGGTTACATAATAAGAGTCCACCAACCATGCCTTTTCAGTGTTTCAATGTACCAATGCCAACTCCTTTTGACTTAAGCTTCAAAACATGGCTAACACCACATGATTTTAGATCAGGTGATCAGTTTATTTGTAAAAACTAAAACAGGAATGTGGACCTTGCTATTGTATGTCCTTTTGAAATTTGCTCCTTATGAATCTGTTGACTTGAAATATTGCATTCACATCCAGGAAATATGCTAGTGGTTCATTGTGTCATTGTATTTCTTGTTTAGACCAGACCAGTTTTATTTCTTGTTTTATTGATTTTTTTGTCCTCAGAAAACCTAAAGGAAGGAGGAAAAAATGAAATAAAATCACCAGTCAAAGTAATATTCCTTCTACATATTAAAAGTATTTTACTTTTGGAAATTTTTGAAGTGTATATGGGGCAAAAAACATTCAAAAACAAATTTTCATTTAAGTAAACATTTTTGGCCAGTAAAAACATTAGAATTTTATTTTTTGAACGGGGAAAATTAATTATTTTTTTTCTTATTCTTGAAAAAATACGACCGGCGGATCAGTAAAACAAGAAATAAAATTGGTCTGGCCTTAAGTTGATTGTAAGAGATGGAGATGTTAAAACAAGCCTTCTTTGTTGTCCTTGTGTATAATAATGTATAAGTGTCCAAAAGGAACACTGTATTTAACTTAATTAGTGCCCTTAGTATTCACAACATGTAGTAGTGTTTGTTTGTCAGACGTGATTTCACCCAGTGGAGGGCGATGAACAACACAAACATTCAAGTTACGTCAAGGGGACGCAGATGACCAATAAACTTTGTTTTGTCCATTGTCCATTTTTATGAGTATAGAACGCAAGAATTTGCGTCCTGTAAATCCCTGCGTAGATGAACAAGGTGTTTGAGGGATTGTCATATATTAAAGGCAAGAGGGCAGATGAGATTTAGGAAACGGTCATGAAAAAATATTAATGTATTTGGTAAGCCATGAAGAAATGTTACATAATGGAGGGAGGGTGTTAGAAATATTTGCTCGATTGTGTTTTCTGCTTTGTCAGCAATATTTGGGCTTCCTTTTTGTGGGCTACAGCTGAAATACTGTTTTAAGCAGCACTTTTAATCCACTTTGTCTACAACAGTGTTATCTGCTACCAGGAAGCACATCTCTGTGAGAACTCTCTTGGAACCCTTCTCGGAGTAGAAGATTCAGGGTTAGAATAATGAATGTCAAGCTGGAGTGTTTGATCTGTTCCTAAGGTGGTAGTAAGATTATATGTTATGTACTTGTTTATGTCTTGTTATCTGCCCACAGGAGATAAATAACAACAACAATGGTTTTGCACAAATTTCAACCTGTTCAGGCCTCTGGCTGTATCCAGCATGTAGTCGACAACACAATTTTTACCTGTGTCATGTTTTTTCAAAGAGACGAGTTGACATTGAAGTATGATGGACAATGTACGTTGATTGGATTTATTTTGTTATTGGAAAATTAAGTCAAATGAAGCACATTATCTATGACTGTTGGCCATTTTGGAGTTGAGTCAAGGGAGGCAACTCTGGCAAGTGTCTTTTACCACCCTTCTCTAAGAAAGCCTAGCTTGCCAATTTTAGGGTACCGGTATATCTGATAGTATTACATGTCTCCACATTCATACTAATGTAAAAGGGACAATAAGAAATTTCTGAAATGAAGCACATTTTCTTTGAAGATGTTGGCAGTGTATTGTCAACAAGTTATGAATGTTTATCACTATTAGAGACAATTCATTTTGTTGTTTCATAATGGACAAAGCAAGGAACTTTTAGCTCACTGAACTCATAAATCATCACTTTGAAGAAAACCTGTCAAATTGAGATAAAACATTGCAACTGAATTTGTTTTCAGAAATTTTTACTGAATATTCCACTTTCTATTTGTTTTCACCAGCATGTGAAATTATGGTTGTATCTTTTAATGCATTTAACTAGATATTGTTTATAAGAAGGTCAGCCATTTCTTCTTTCTCTGGGGCAGTGGGGTAGCCTAGTGGTTAAAGCATTCACTCGTCACACCTAAGACCTGGGTTCCAATCCCCACATGGTACAATGTGCACAGCCCATTTCTAGTGTCCCCCTGCCGTGATATTGCTGAAAAGTGGCGTAAAACCATACTCACTCACTCTTTCTCTAAGTTTGTATGTTTCAGTATGTGTATTTCAGGGCAAATGTTTTGGAGGTTAATACATCTTATTGATCAAAGTTCATATTGTGTATGTCTTTTTCTTGTGATTTGTTAAATAATTACTTTAAATCCATGGAGAAGAACTTGTATTGAGTTGTTAGAGTTGGTCTGTTTCTATCTCTATGCACAAGATATGCACTGGTCAAATGTAGTGACTAAGCTATTCAGGGTGTGGTGGTATCTTAACCCCCTGGGTGCCACAGGGACATATATGTCCTTCCCCTTCAACCCACAATTTGAAGTCCAATAAAAATCTCGGCATCCAGGGGTTGACATATCAGTTTGCAATACTTAGGCATGACGTCTTTTTTTTGTCTTTTTTTGGGGGGGTGGGGGGTTAGGTGTCCAAAATTCAGATCAGTACTACAAATAAAGTATAATAAAATAACTTCAATTTTAAAAAAATCTTTTAAATCTATTTTCAAATGGATTTGACAAAAAGTGGGAGCTTAAGAAATAGGGATTTGTCTTAAATTACTGTGTTTGGCAGTTTTTAGGATAAAGTTCTAGGATTAAAGCAATTTAAATAGTTAAATATTTTGTTTACATTGATAGCCACAGCAAATAAGTTTGGATTTATACACATTATTTATTCCCTGATGAAAAATAAGTTCCAAAAATTTCATTCTTTTTATTTTTGGAGTTAAGAAATTTATAAACTAAGTTTAAAAATCTGATCGAACTCTCCTACTCACGTAAGTAATGTTCAAGCCAGTCTACCCAACTAATCTCTCTGTTTTTCTCATAGTTTATAGGCTGTAACACATTGTTTTAGCAATTTTGGCTTTCTGGTCTTATGAGCTACATCTTGCTGTGCAGAACTGTAACACTACTGGCAACAAGATTCACTGTGGGTGTGATTCTAAGTTTTGCACAACAAATACCCAAAGGCCTGTTGGGGCAGTGGGGTAGCGGGGTAGCCTAGTGTTTAAAGCGTTTGATCGTCACGCTGAAGACCCACGTTCGATACATGGGTACAATATGTGAAGCCTATTTCTGGTGTCCCCTGCCATGATATTACTGGAATATTGTTAAAAGCGGAGTAAAACCAAACTCTCTCACTCACTCAATGGCCTGTCAGCACCATTAGGGTGCATTTATTTTACTCAAAAACTTAAGTGACGAATGTTTTTTATTCGCATCACTTTGGACTACCAAATTAGACTGACAGTAAGTCAACAAGAACATCCTGTCCCAATAGTTGGCGCCCCAACTGTCCGTGACTATGTTCTTGTACAGGTCAACAAGCTTAAGGTTGTTGGGATAAATTTATTTATTTTTTCCACGTTTCATTCATATGAGGAAAAGCCATGATTATATAAGGTTATAGAAAAAAAACGCTGGTTTTTTCATGCACAGGGTTAAAAAATTCAAGGACAGAAAAGCTCAAGTTACATGTGCATCAAAAATATATTTGTACATGGTTTAACTATCCTGAAAGTGGAATGTTTAACCAGTCCAGGGAGATGTATATAAATGTTCTTCTTCTGTAAACAATGAATTATGTTACCTTTAGGTAATCTGATTAGGTACTTCGCTTAAGATGATATACTCTGGAAATGTATATCTGACAATGTAGAGAGAGCTGTCTGAACATGCTAATGTCCCTGTTGTAGAATCAAGCATTTGTTTACACAAGTATAAGTCACAGACTACCATGAACACTTTTTCTTTCTGAGAGAGAGAAACAAACAAGTCCTTAATTTTCTTCTTTTTTTTGACATTAGCAAATGACACCTTTCCTTTTCTGATATTATATATTTTAATGATAATGTACATGGTTGATAGCCACTGAGCTGTGTTAGATTTTCTGACCAGGTTGGAAAGACGCATAATTGTTGGATGTAATGTCAAACATGACTCATCATACAGCCATAGGTAAATATGTGTTGGTTTTTAGCCAGATATCTTAATAACAATACAAATGTAAAAACTATTAGTCCAGACGTTTTTGTTTATTGATTTTTGGCGAATTCTGCAAATTCTGGGAGTGGAAAGAATAATGATTCACTATAATGTGTTGTTATATAGTTGATAGATACATTTTCAGGTTTTTATTATGGCACATGTATTGATTAAAATAATTTTTTTCATTAGCTCATTTTGTTCGGTTGGCAAAAAAGGACTTTGCTTTTCAATTGATTTTACTTCCATACATTAAAGTATGTGGATTTAGCAGATTTGTAAACCAAATTGATAGTAATTCTGGCCATTCATTCTATTGGCTGTGATTGTAGGTTCTCAATAAGATTTACTCTGAGAAAACCCAGTGAATATGACCACCAGTTAATGATCTGAGGATGTCAGAGAAGAATGTTGTGTTTATATCTCAACTCATCAGTTGTGCATGGGTTAATCACGAGTGTAATTAATTAGGCTCAATTTGATTCCTTTTCTCTCTGTATGGGGTCATTGTGTGCTTATACTATATAATCTCAGTCCAACTTTCTCAGTGTGTTTGGTGCTAATGGTCATGTTGATCAAGTGTTTAGTTGCAAGATCTGGTCCCAATTTCTCGAAACAAACCTAAGGTTTTACTCAAATTACAAACTGAGTTTGACAATTTGAAACAGCTGAATTTTTAACTCAACTGCATTTTTAAAATAAAAAAGCCCAAATAACTTCAGTAATCTATCCGCAAACTCAAATTGTCTACTATGTTTGAGTTTAATAACGATTTCAGTTTATTATGGGAAATGCATTTTCTCAAATTTGAGTAAAATATCTAACATAAGTCAAAACTCAGACATAAGTTTGTTTCAAGAAATCGGGGCCTGGTCCTGCCTCTTTCATTATTACTAGGGATGAAACGGTATACCGCGGTATTAGTAGAACCGCAGTATTTTGCCTTCGGATCGGTATACCGTAATGCAATCCAAAAAATGTTTTGTTCATTCAAAATAACAAAGATTATGGTAATTTCTTTTCCATGTTATTGAACAATGTAGATTGGCTCTTGTTGTCAACTGTCTGCATTATGATCATATCACATATACCGAACCGAAGGCCTTGTATCGCAATATGTACTGTACCATGGTAAGAGTGTACCATTTCACCCCTAATTATTACATCCTTGATTATGTCATGTGTTGAACCATTCTATAATGATAAGTACACTGGACCTATTCACTTCCACCACTTAGTTTCAAGTCTGTTTGGGGTCAATGAATATTGATCACCTGAATGAGAAATTCTGTTGGAAGTTACTGAGGGATGTTGATATTTCTGTATGGTGGCAAAGAAGTCTTGGGTACTTATCGTAATAGAAATAACCATGGTTAATCAAGGAAACTTGGATGATACTTCACATACAACCGACCTGAGTCATGTATGGAGAGACGTTAGTGACTGTAAACTGGTTGAAACACTGAGGACAAACTGTGAAACTAAACATCTATCGAGTCATCACTTCTGCAGATATGCATTGGCTTGTAATAGATCATACCAGAGCCCATGTGCACAAAATTATCTTAGTGCAACAACTAGCATTCAGTTAGTATATTAGTTAAGATCATTGCTTTGTGCAGGTGTGCCCAGAGTCCAAACTTTGGTCTATGATTGGGCAATTAATGTGTAAGTGTTTGTAGGGTTATTACATGGCAGCACATAACCACATTTTGCAATACAATTATACAGTACGTGACTATCGAATATAATACTCATCACATGATAGGCATTTTGCATTACAAATATAACAACTCTCCACAGCATTCTTCAATCACTCTTTGTAGGAAGTCAAATCCCCAAAAGATCCTTTATCCAAGCCCATATTTTGCTCATGTGGTGCACAACATTCGTTGCCTTCGGTGGCACAGTCACATAAGGCGCCATGCTTCTCTGTGCATAGAGATGCCTGAAAACAGTTCATGGTTGTTTCCAGGTTTGACTGCACCATTAACAGTGATCATGGGTTGCATGATAATGGTAAGTCCTACATCACTAACGGCTCTCTGCCCATACTAACATATGTTAAGTTTGGGATTACACTTTCTTTGTAAAGTACAGATTCTAGTACTTTTGTTGGGTTGAGTCCCA
>VKKT01010862.1:17091-28537 GCA_008038995.1 Haliotis laevigata | reverse complement strand
TGTTCAGAGTCATGCGGACAGCAACAGTTTGTAGGTTGGTGTTAAGTGGAACAGGGCTATGGAGGATGCCCAGCCTCTCCAGGATAGAAGTGCCTTTTACACCGGGAGGAGAAAAGGAGTGGTAGGAACTGTACCGACGAATGTAGGTTTCTTGGAGACAAAACGCGGATGGTTTGAAGTCTTGAATCAACAACTGTAATTCGTTATAATTATTCTTAAGTCCTCTGCAATTCCATTGAATCATGTTTTGTGGATTCCTGCTGAAGGAATGCTGTCATATTGACCGTTACAATTTATAATTACCAAAGGAGTGTTTTTACACATTTAGAGAGCAATGTCAGATGCAAATTCAGTTCTGGTCACTCTTGGCCTTCCATCTGCCAGCTACATACCAATATTGGCTTTCCATCTGCCAGATACATACCAGTATTGGCCTTCCATCTGCCAGCTACATTCCAGTATTGGTCTTCCATCTGCCAGTTACATACCAGTTTTGGCCGTCCATCTGCCAGCTACATAACAGTATTGGTCCTCCTTCTCCATGCTACATATCAGTATTGGCTTCCCATCATTCAGCTACATACCAGTATTGGTCTTCCATCTGCCACTTACATACCAGTATTGGCCTTCCATCTGCCAGTTACATACCGGTATTGGTCTTCCATCTGCCAGCTACATACCGGTATTGGCCTTACATCTGCCAGCTGCATATCGGTATTGGCCTTCCATCTGCCAGCTACATACCGGTATTGGCCTTCCATCTGCCAGCTACATACCAGTATTGGCCTTCCATCTGCCAGCTACATACCGGTATTGGCCTTCCATTTGCCAGCAACATACCAGTATTGACCTTCCATCTGCCAGTTACATACCAGTATTGGCCTTCCATCTGCCAGCTACATACCGGTATTGGCCTTCCATCTGCCAGCTACATACCAGTATTGGCCTTCCATCTGCCAGCTACATACCGGTACTGGCCTTCCATCTGCCAGCTACATACCAGTATTTGCCTTCCATCTGCCAGCTACATACCGGTATTGGCGTTCCATCTGCCATTTACATACCTGTATTTGTCTTCCATCTGTAAGCTGCTACCAGCATTGGTCTTCCATCTGCCAGCTACATACCAGTATTGGTCTTCCATCTGCCAGCTACATACCGGTATTGCTCTTCCATCTGCCAGCTACATACCAGTATTTGTCTTCCGTCTGCCAGCTACATACCGGTATTGGCGTTCCATCTGCCAACTACATACAAGTATTGGTCTTCCATCTGCCAACTACATACCGGTATTGGTCTTCCATCTGCCAGTTACATACCAGTATTGGTCTTCCATCTGCAATCTACATACCACTATTTGTATTCCATCTGCCAGCTACATACAAGTATTGGCCTTCCATCTGCCAGCTACATACAAGTTATGGCCTTCCATCTACCAGCTACATACCAGTATTGGTAATCCATCTGTCAGCTACATACCGGTATTGGCCTTCCATCTACCAGCTACATACCGGTATTGGCCTTCCATCTGCCAGCTACATACAAGTATTGGTCTTCCATCTGCCAGCTACATACCGGTATTGCTCTTCCATCTGCCAGCTACATACCAGTATTGGCCTTCCATCTGCCAGCTACATACAAGTATTGGCCGTCCATCTGAACGGGTTGTGGTGTTATAACCACAGCAGTTTATATTCTGTTTGTTTGGTTTTTGTTTTTTTTAATGTGGTCACAAAGAATACACCCGTACAAAATGAATGTGCTCGATATCGCTGCTCAAACACAGTACATTTAATTTCAAGACTTTTTTTACTTTCATCTAGCAACACATCCTAATCTGAGTGATGTATGGGATGTCATTATGATTGTACATAAACTCTTGAAACCGAACCAGGAGATGGGTTCTCAGGACATACAGCCAGCATTCAATCAAAATATAACACTCCAAAATTTAATAACCATTTACATTACAACAGAAAACTCCCAATTCAAGTAATTATTTCGGGCTACAACACGGCTTCAGATAATGCCTGCATGACATTGTCTTGGTTGACTCTGCCAGGCAGCATCTTCTTGTATCTACCATATGTCCCTGCAAATGTTCTTCACCTGACAGATATCGCCATAGCGTTGATTGTGAATCTCAGAAGTATTGCAAGGCACAATACACGCAGCTATTACAGTGGAGACAAACTCTACACCCACATCCAAACGTTTTTGCAAACATCTCCAACGCTCTTTCAGGCTTCCAAAAGAGTTTTCTATTGTCATTCTGGCGCTACTCAAACGGTACTGGAAAACCTTTGTCTGTCAGATAATGCTCCAAGTTTGGGAAACGGTTTCAAAAGCCAGGATCTGAGGGGAGGGGGGGGGAGGGGGGGTTAGAAGATGGATCTCCAAGAATGACAACTGGCAGCTGCACATCCTCGAACGATACTGACACTTCTTCAAACCACTTTGGTAAAAGCCTCGACTCCACGCCTTTTTGAAAGATTTCAGAATTAGAAAAAAAACCTCTTGCGTCATGAACTCGCCCAGGCCATCCAATGTTAATATCTCTGGAGATATATTTGTGCTCATAGACGGCCCGGAGAATGAGGGTGTACCACCCTCACGGTTGAGATAATCCCCATGAGCTTGCGAATTTGGCTTCAGCTGTTTATATAACATTACAATGTTGAATATAACACATCATACAAGCTACTCACATTTTTCACTTTTGCTGACATTTCATCTTCTAACACTTGTGTAAAAGTAGGGAAATATGGTGTAAAAAGCTGAATGTGTCAAATTCTTATGTATCTTTTGCTCAAACAAACACAAACTACCAAAGGATACACAAAGCTTACAGCTATCATCTACGTATGACATGGTATTGAACAAGGCACAATGTAGATGACGAAATTAGTTTCGTGAAATTATATCTAAAATATATCAAAATATGCATGATATTTTTGAAACTGTAAGCAGCAGAACAGGGATATTTTGTTTACAATTATTTGACCTTCCTCTCAAAGAAATTGCCAAATATGTACAACAATGTACACTTTCACAAAATGGCAAATAAAGGAATTTGCGAGGAAACTACCCTTGATTAAAGAATCATTTGTACATAAATGATGTAAGTAATCAGATACATTATGAGTCTCTGGGTATGGGTATTTGGTTTTGTTGTTTTCAATGTAAACATCAACAGAAGTTAGAAATGTCGATAATATCCGTTGTCGTTCTGCGTGTGTTTTTATCAGTCATGGCGTCGCTCTGCACCGAAAGCTTGGCAGTTTGGTGTGAATTCATCACATCACTGTATTGCATCTGTCTTTGTTTTCCTATTTTACTACTTTACTCTCTCGTTCCGCGTATGGTCTAAACGTGCACACAACGAACTGACACATGGATGTCTGGCAATTTCATAAAAATACTACAGTGTAAAATCGGATTTATTCTTTGTTTACATTTTGAACAAGTGCCGTCTTACGAGCATAACGTTTGTTTTCACACCCAGTAGTTTCGTTTGATGCTATTTCGACAATTGGTTTTGGTGACAAAGACCATTTGTTATTTCATTCTAAAATGTGTAGTAAATAAAGAATCTCACCTGTGTGTCTTTTTATATCAAATATATCACTACGAGCTGATAGCGTTACAAATATCCGAGGCTTGTCGAGAATAGTTTTATTTTTTTCAATGAGTGTTGATATATTTGATATCAGAAGACACGAGTGTGAGATTATATTTATCATCCAATATCACTCTTTTTTAGTTTGCAATAAAAATGTACACAGAACACGGTATTGCCATTAGACTTGCAGTGCAGCAATGCCCTAGCATTGTGACGCGATGTCATTAAGTTCATGACATCATAGCATTGTCAGGGCATTGTACAAAATCTGTCAAGACAATATCTCCTAGGAGATATCGTTTGATCTCACACGAGCAATATCTCCACAGTTCTTGGATGATAAGTAAAGATTATCACTCTCCCTTTTCCATATCTTGCCCACATCACACCATTGCTGGTAGTAAAAGCGACCCAATTGGGCAACCATTTTGCTGTGGTAGTGCACCTATGTCCGTGGATGACGGGATTATCTTTATACGGTGGTCGACGGCACTGGTTCCAGGAATAGCTATCCTTCGATCCTAAATTATACACACACCAAAATGAGGATTTACAAAAAATATTACAATTTGTAAAGTTCATATTTGAACAAAATTACAAATTGTGTAATGATGTTATTTACAAAGCTTGTAACTTTTTGTAAATTTAGGACGGACTTTACCAGTACTTCTTTCAGGTTCTCCTTTTCCCAGTATCCCCTGGTTCAATGTCTCTCCGATGTCAATGTCAGGACTGTTTTGACTTTACTATTTTGTTCTGTTTGAGTTCATATTGTTGATATCCAATTCTATATTATTAATATAACTTCACTCAATCTGCATCCTTCTTGTTCTAGGTGTCAAAAGTTGATACTGACTGTATGATAAGAACGATGTTATATTTACCGCTGGTATGGCAAGCATTTTCCAAAATACCGTTTTAAGTGTATGCTTTAGCTGCTATCCACAAAGGCGCAATCATGTTTAATTTTTACGCCTGTCACTGTTCGTATAAATACAAATTACATACACCTACGTCACATGGCTTAAATAAAAGTTTACAAGACCCATGTTGTTGGTTTAAGGTGTTTAAGATATGGGTGTCTAAGTTTTGGGAGGTTACCACTGATCAGGGTTGATTACATGTCATGGACGTGAACCCTTGCCAGGGCGTAATAGGCCTATTGTAGTAGAATACATTCTCTAATTAACACCTGCCACAAGGGACAGGCTATTTGAGTTTGTGCTTGTGACGGTGTTATGCAATTGGTACATTCACGAAATCTGTTGAAATTGTTAATAGATAACTGGTTATGTGGTCCAAAGGCAAATACATTATTACACTTTTAAGTAAATCACAGTGTAACTAAATTATTTTGACCATTCAAAAGAATTAAGTGACATAATGTTTTAATACATCATTTATTTTAGATCACGTTAAATCATTTCTAGCGAAATCAGCACACAAGCTAACATCACAGATGATTCCAGAGAAAAAATACATGTTAAAGATTGTAGTTCAGGAAAAGCATTAAATTCCTAAATTCCTAATGCTTGTTTCATTAGTATTCTTAAAGAACGACCTTACAGATACCAATTTCTTGTTGATGCGTNTCTTCCATCTGCCAGCTACATACCGGTATTGCTCTTCCATCTGCCAGCTACATACCAGTATTGGCCTTCCATCTGCCAGCTACATACAAGTATTGGCCGTCCATCTGAACGGGTTGTGGTGTTATAACCACAGCAGTTTATATTCTGTTTGTTTGGTTTTTGTTTTTTTTAATGTGGTCACAAAGAATACACCCGTACAAAATGAATGTGCTCGATATCGCTGCTCAAACACAGTACATTTAATTTCAAGACTTTTTTTACTTTCATCTAGCAACACATCCTAATCTGAGTGATGTATGGGATGTCATTATGATTGTACATAAACTCTTGAAACCGAACCAGGAGATGGGTTCTCAGGACATACAGCCAGCATTCAATCAAAATATAACACTCCAAAATTTAATAACCATTTACATTACAACAGAAAACTCCCAATTCAAGTAATTATTTCGGGCTACAACACGGCTTCAGATAATGCCTGCATGACATTGTCTTGGTTGACTCTGCCAGGCAGCATCTTCTTGTATCTACCATATGTCCCTGCAAATGTTCTTCACCTGACAGATATCGCCATAGCGTTGATTGTGAATCTCAGAAGTATTGCAAGGCACAATACACGCAGCTATTACAGTGGAGACAAACTCTACACCCACATCCAAACGTTTTTGCAAACATCTCCAACGCTCTTTCAGGCTTCCAAAAGAGTTTTCTATTGTCATTCTGGCGCTACTCAAACGGTACTGGAAAACCTTTGTCTGTCAGATAATGCTCCAAGTTTGGGAAACGGTTTCAAAAGCCAGGATCTGAGGGGAGGGGGGGGGAGGGGGGGTTAGAAGATGGATCTCCAAGAATGACAACTGGCAGCTGCACATCCTCGAACGATACTGACACTTCTTCAAACCACTTTGGTAAAAGCCTCGACTCCACGCCTTTTTGAAAGATTTCAGAATTAGAAAAAAAACCTCTTGCGTCATGAACTCGCCCAGGCCATCCAATGTTAATATCTCTGGAGATATATTTGTGCTCATAGACGGCCCGGAGAATGAGGGTGTACCACCCTCACGGTTGAGATAATCCCCATGAGCTTGCGAATTTGGCTTCAGCTGTTTATATAACATTACAATGTTGAATATAACACATCATACAAGCTACTCACATTTTTCACTTTTGCTGACATTTCATCTTCTAACACTTGTGTAAAAGTAGGGAAATATGGTGTAAAAAGCTGAATGTGTCAAATTCTTATGTATCTTTTGCTCAAACAAACACAAACTACCAAAGGATACACAAAGCTTACAGCTATCATCTACGTATGACATGGTATTGAACAAGGCACAATGTAGATGACGAAATTAGTTTCGTGAAATTATATCTAAAATATATCAAAATATGCATGATATTTTTGAAACTGTAAGCAGCAGAACAGGGATATTTTGTTTACAATTATTTGACCTTCCTCTCAAAGAAATTGCCAAATATGTACAACAATGTACACTTTCACAAAATGGCAAATAAAGGAATTTGCGAGGAAACTACCCTTGATTAAAGAATCATTTGTACATAAATGATGTAAGTAATCAGATACATTATGAGTCTCTGGGTATGGGTATTTGGTTTTGTTGTTTTCAATGTAAACATCAACAGAAGTTAGAAATGTCGATAATATCCGTTGTCGTTCTGCGTGTGTTTTTATCAGTCATGGCGTCGCTCTGCACCGAAAGCTTGGCAGTTTGGTGTGAATTCATCACATCACTGTATTGCATCTGTCTTTGTTTTCCTATTTTACTACTTTACTCTCTCGTTCCGCGTATGGTCTAAACGTGCACACAACGAACTGACACATGGATGTCTGGCAATTTCATAAAAATACTACAGTGTAAAATCGGATTTATTCTTTGTTTACATTTTGAACAAGTGCCGTCTTACGAGCATAACGTTTGTTTTCACACCCAGTAGTTTCGTTTGATGCTATTTCGACAATTGGTTTTGGTGACAAAGACCATTTGTTATTTCATTCTAAAATGTGTAGTAAATAAAGAATCTCACCTGTGTGTCTTTTTATATCAAATATATCACTACGAGCTGATAGCGTTACAAATATCCGAGGCTTGTCGAGAATAGTTTTATTTTTTTCAATGAGTGTTGATATATTTGATATCAGAAGACACGAGTGTGAGATTATATTTATCATCCAATATCACTCTTTTTTAGTTTGCAATAAAAATGTACACAGAACACGGTATTGCCATTAGACTTGCAGTGCAGCAATGCCCTAGCATTGTGACGCGATGTCATTAAGTTCATGACATCATAGCATTGTCAGGGCATTGTACAAAATCTGTCAAGACAATATCTCCTAGGAGATATCGTTTGATCTCACACGAGCAATATCTCCACAGTTCTTGGATGATAAGTAAAGATTATCACTCTCCCTTTTCCATATCTTGCCCACATCACACCATTGCTGGTAGTAAAAGCGACCCAATTGGGCAACCATTTTGCTGTGGTAGTGCACCTATGTCCGTGGATGACGGGATTATCTTTATACGGTGGTCGACGGCACTGGTTCCAGGAATAGCTATCCTTCGATCCTAAATTATACACACACCAAAATGAGGATTTACAAAAAATATTACAATTTGTAAAGTTCATATTTGAACAAAATTACAAATTGTGTAATGATGTTATTTACAAAGCTTGTAACTTTTTGTAAATTTAGGACGGACTTTACCAGTACTTCTTTCAGGTTCTCCTTTTCCCAGTATCCCCTGGTTCAATGTCTCTCCGATGTCAATGTCAGGACTGTTTTGACTTTACTATTTTGTTCTGTTTGAGTTCATATTGTTGATATCCAATTCTATATTATTAATATAACTTCACTCAATCTGCATCCTTCTTGTTCTAGGTGTCAAAAGTTGATACTGACTGTATGATAAGAACGATGTTATATTTACCGCTGGTATGGCAAGCATTTTCCAAAATACCGTTTTAAGTGTATGCTTTAGCTGCTATCCACAAAGGCGCAATCATGTTTAATTTTTACGCCTGTCACTGTTCGTATAAATACAAATTACATACACCTACGTCACATGGCTTAAATAAAAGTTTACAAGACCCATGTTGTTGGTTTAAGGTGTTTAAGATATGGGTGTCTAAGTTTTGGGAGGTTACCACTGATCAGGGTTGATTACATGTCATGGACGTGAACCCTTGCCAGGGCGTAATAGGCCTATTGTAGTAGAATACATTCTCTAATTAACACCTGCCACAAGGGACAGGCTATTTGAGTTTGTGCTTGTGACGGTGTTATGCAATTGGTACATTCACGAAATCTGTTGAAATTGTTAATAGATAACTGGTTATGTGGTCCAAAGGCAAATACATTATTACACTTTTAAGTAAATCACAGTGTAACTAAATTATTTTGACCATTCAAAAGAATTAAGTGACATAATGTTTTAATACATCATTTATTTTAGATCACGTTAAATCATTTCTAGCGAAATCAGCACACAAGCTAACATCACAGATGATTCCAGAGAAAAAATACATGTTAAAGATTGTAGTTCAGGAAAAGCATTAAATTCCTAAATTCCTAATGCTTGTTTCATTAGTATTCTTAAAGAACGACCTTACAGATACCAATTTCTTGTTGATGCGTTGAAGGACGTTATTAACAATAATAACAACAGGTAATTGAGAACAAGTTGCACACTGTATGATGCGGCCAGCCGGAGAGTAAGATCAACAAATAGCACAAATCTTGAACCCATTACACAGAAAGTATAAGATTGTAAACAGGCTGATTGTATGCTAATTGAACAGCTTATTTATCAGTTAGATTCTATCTGTAAATCAACTTCAGTGAGTCGAAATCCACTCCAGCGTCCAAGTGATGGACTCCATCATCATCCAATCAGATTATTCATCCTTAATGATCGAGATGTCGCTCTATGCAATAAATAAGACGACGTTATCACTAAATAGATATCAGATTAAAAAAAATGTCAAGATTTATTGTATACCTCTTTATGTTACTTAGAAATATTCAGTGTTTACATATCAGATATACATTACTGTACCAAGTTGAAGTTTCTGGCCATAGGTTAATCAACGTAGTAATTGTATATTTCCTACCATTACATGTTTCATTGAAGCGTCATTTATGAGAGTATATTGTTCTCTGATCCATTTCATCACACAGCATATATATCATTCAATGTGGTGAAACTATATATGATAATTGCATGTTTAAAAGTGTTACTGTTCCATTTCATTGTGAAGTGCAACATCATTTTCGTTCTTCACACACCACACGTGTTTCAACCGTATAGGTTATTATGTTTACAAACAACTATCTGTTTAATGGTATATATGAGTATACACAACGTTGGTTCAGTTCTAATGAATTGTATGGCTGAAATATTGCCGAGGTGATGTTAAATTTTAACTCACTCACTCTTATGAATTGATTGCATACTGTTCACTCGGACTGGTATTAGGGTTTTCTTAGTGCGATCAATGCTTGAGATTGGGAATTACCAAGTTTTGTGTCTTGAGACATTGTCTGACATGTAGTGAATCAGATTAAGAGACCCCCTTCTAGCAAGTTCCCTTGCGACAAAACTGTCACTCTGTGTAAGACATGGCAAGAGAGATGCATATACAATATGTGTCATAGCTAGAAGACAGACCCTGGTTCAAATAATATCACAAGTTTGTAATGGTATTTTCTAGGGAGCTTCTTCCGCCCTAATTGATTGATGCAACGCTGGAACATTTGAGCAGGTTTATTTTTATTACGTCAGAAGTTTAATAATAAGTATGGTAATTAGTATACAAGAGAATACATTTCACGTCGAACCTCACCTTCCTTCTTCAATATATAATGTAAGCAAGCGTTTTAAGAAATTACACAGATAAAACATAGGCCGTTTTGTCTAAAACATCACGTATCTGTCTCTCGGCAACACAAACATCACATCTCTCTTTTGACACTTTCAAACTAACTTTATGAATTTACTCTTGAATTTATGAGGGGCCATTGTCAGTAAATATTGTCGGATGCCAGGCTCCTTGCAAACTTTAAGACATACGCTACCGACCTGTCCGATATTTAATAGACTCGGGTCATTATACCATTGCACAGTAGCATAACCTGATCGCCAAACGCAGATCTCTACTTGTTATTTTTAATCTCTTTTGGATGACTTACAGGCGAGATATGTGTACTTGACAGTGGGCAATGTGTCAGTCCAGTTTGATCCTACCATACGGAGGTGTTGAGGGACCTCATCACGCTTCAGCTGGTCGAGACACATGCAGATGTTTCTCATGGCCCCGGAGTTCAAATATGAAATAAATGAGTAAGTTGGGTTTTACACAGCGTGTAGCAATACTCCAGCAATATCACGGCGATGGACTCCAGAAATGGGCTTCACACATTGTACCCATGTATGGAATCGAACCCAAGGACCACCCCATTGCCCCTCAAACATACAGCTTTATGGGAATGATTGTACAGATATAAATGAGTAACACTTATGGCACAATGGACAGTGAATCATATCTGTTGGTTGCATTCACACAGTGGCTTCAATATAAATTGAATAGCGAGACACCATTCAACAACTGTTGGTGATAGCAACTGTCACCATAGGTCTAGTCTTGCACATGTCGTTAAATGTACAGAATGTACCATGTGTGAAAATATTGAATTAGTTTCTTTATAAACTTTCATGTGCATGCATAACAGCTCCACCATTGTGAATTATTTTAACACGAGTGTTTGTCGGGGTTTCTTGCCAGTGTTTTCTCAATTTATATACTACAGACATTTTTTCATGGCACGAAGTAAACAGACGCACAGAATGCTATATCTATACAGGAGTTCTTTCAATTTGTTGTTACACCATTGCGAATCAAAGTTACCCAGTCGTCCATAATCTTTAAAGAAATCAGTTCAATACAGAAGACAAGACAAGAAAGAACGTTCCCGAATWTTTCAACACTGCGCCGTCGTCAACTTTGAAAGACTGTGGTGAAAGATATTGTGACATAGTTTGTGATAACCAAAGGATGGGCTGGTTCGTGAACGATTAACAAATCAGTATTAAATTTCCTGTCGACAATATCCAGCATTCTGCTTTTCTCCATATACATGTAGACATATAGCGTGCTGCTGGTATCTCCATATACATGTAGAAACATAGCGTGCTGCTGGTATCTCCAT
>VKKT01010855.1:6218-20925 GCA_008038995.1 Haliotis laevigata | reverse complement strand
TTCATTTCCGATATACTTACACATCAGTCTGTCTACATGTAAATATATCCACATGTCATTATATCTCATTTCCGATATATTACACATCAGTCTGTCTACATTGCAATATATCTACTTGTCATTATGTCTCATTCCCGATATACTTACACATCAGTCTGTCTACATGTCAATATATCAACATGTCATTATGCCCTGTTGCCGATATACTAACACAGCAGTGTGTCCACATGGCAATATATCCACATGTCATTATGTCTCATTTCAGATATAATTACACATCAGTCTGTCCACATGTCAATTGATTCCCATGTCATTATATCCAGATATACATACACATCAGTCTGTCGTCATGTCAATATATCCACATGTCATTTTGTCTCATTTCAGATATAATTACACATCAGTCTGTCTACCTGTCAATATATTCACATGTCATTATATCCCGATATACTTACACATCAGTCTGTCCACATGTCAATATATCCACATGTCATTATGTCTCATTCCCGATATTTTTACACATCAGTCTGTCCACATGTCAATATATTCAAATGTCAGTATATCCCGATATACATACACATCAGTCTGTCGTCATGCCAATATATCCACATGTCATTATGTCTCATTTCCGATATACATACACATCAGTCTGTCCATATGTCAATATATTCACATGTCATTATATCCCGATATACATACACATCAGTCTGTCTACATGTCAATATATCCACATGTCATTATGTCTCATTTCCGATATATTTACACATCAGTCTGTCCACATGTCAATATATCCACAGGTCATTATGTCCTGTTGCCGATATACTTACACATCAGTCTGGCTACATGTCAATATATCCACATGACATTATGTCCTGTTGTCGATACACTTACACATCAGTCCGTCCACATGTCAATATATCCACATGTCATTATGTCCTGTTGCCGATATCCTTACACATCAGTCTGTCTTCATGTCAATATATCCACATGTCATTATATCCCGATATACTTACACATCAGTCTGTCCACATGTCAATACATTCACATGTCATTATGTCTCATTGCCGATATTCTTACACATCAGTCTGTCCACATGTCAATATCCACATGTCATTATGTCTCATTCCCGATATTTTTACACATCAGTTTGTCCACAGGTCAATATATCCACATGTCATTATGTCCCTATACACTTGCACACCAGTCCGTCCACATGCCAATACATCAACATATCATTGCTCAATTCATTGTTTGATTACTCTGCTGCAATATCAGAATTGACGTCACATAGGTTTCTTCAGCTTAGAAACGTTCAAGTATGTATGAAATATTTTTTAAAATATGTATCTATCATTTTCAAATAATCGATTTCATGGTTTCAAGTTACTGCGCAAAATCTGACTGGGAGATTGAGATACATGAAAACAGAAATATGTATCTCCTACATGTCCTAATTATTGGCATATTGACCTAAATTAATTGCAAAGGAAAAGTTCGGGGAATTTCTGATATCAGATGTAATACAACATACAACAAGTTGTATACAGTGTGTGGGCTTCTGATATTTGGATCCGGGATCTGCATGCGGAATTATGCGCTTTAATTCTAAAGGATGTCGTTCTTGTACCTTCTGTAGAAGCGGAACGGTTATGGACATCAACGTATATCAATGTATATATTTAGATTTTAGGAATAACATGGCAAATTCTCCTGATAAAATTGCATTTTTGTGAATTTTTCTGTCAGTGTTTCATCTTATATTAACAATACTGAGTGTGAAATAGTAAAATATTCGTTCTGTTTGGAAAGTGGAAGAAGACCTTTCCTAAAACAGGTTATCATCATTGGAAAATGGAATATATAATGCAGACCATGTAAGGACATGTGGGTTAGAAGTACCGTTATCTCTGATGCCTTATCAATACACGGCTACCGAATGTCACGGTAATACAGGCTGTGTGGCCATTTCCTCTACCAAATAAATGTGTTTTCACAGTCATTGCAGAAATATTTTGTATATTGCAGGTTACATGACTGACCAATGACAAACGATGAGGCGGTATGACCGCGCACATGTGGGTTAAGCGCAGATAAGACGCGATCCAAGAATTGGTGGGAATTCCCTTTAAGTACAAGTTGTCTTGCAGGAGTTACTTTTACTGAACGTAGCAGGCCACGCCTCAGGATATAGTAAGCATAAGCAGTACATTTAATAGGATGTGGGGAAACCTCGAGGTATAATTATACCATGGAGATAATATATAACAGGAGTAGGCATAATTGTTGCCATAACACCTGTCTGACAATTCGACACTTGTTAAAACAGCGAACCATGTACACTATGAATGGCTTATGTGAGTATCAGCAACGTTGACACGGATATAACGTTGCCTATTAAGTAGGGGAAACAGCAAACACTTGATGAGTCACATTGGACTCTTTAAACTCTTTCGGACACATTTGAAATTTAACAGGCTTTTAATATTCATAGGTATACTCTATAATTGGGTACAGAATGGCACAATTATATCTAGTTCCCATTTTGAATCCCAATCAAGATGAAATCAAGAGTAAACAGTGCGAATACTACTTGAAATGTATTTTACGATTGAGTCTTGATGCCGATAAGAAGTATTATGTTGATAACTGTGAGCCCTAACACAATGTTTCATTCACTTGAAAACTCACTAAAGTACCAAACCAGTTTTGAAAGCAGGCAGCGTCACTTGAGTGCAGCAGAAGTATAAAGATAACCACGTTTTGTGGGAATATAGCTGAATTCTGATATCGCCGACCTGTGAGTGAGTCACATCGGCAATATTTCAGTCATATCGTGACTAAAACTACTTCTAAATTCATTATCTGTATGAACACAACTCTTTTGATCACTTAGGTCTATAATTATAAGCTGCATCGCCTTAACTGTTCGAATCTAGGGTCTGCGAAAGTATCCCAGCTATTACAAGTATGACGTATTTGTCTATGACGTAACACACCTCGGCACTGCAATAGAACGCATTGTGGCTTGGAATCTATAGGCAAACTCATGTAGCGACAATTCAGCAGTCGTGCGTTATTTATCAAGTGTTATATATCAAGTGTTATATATCAAGTGTAATAAATATGATCCCTTTCAGATTCGATTACAGCATTTCTGACATTTGCAACGTTACTGGACTTGACACACACAAGAGTTCTAACTCCTGGCGATGACGTCACTCCATCTTTGGACAATCCCTGTGTGACAATAGGGGGTACCGGAAGTACCGGAAGTGCATCTGTGCTTCTCCATGATGCGCTGAAAGAGCTGCAGATCCGCTGTTCTGAAGGGATGGATTCTGTACGAATACTCACTAATCTGGTGCGTATTCTAGTATTGAGTGACTGAGTGAGTTTAGTTTTACGCCACTTTTGACAATATTCCAGCAATATCACGGCGGGGGACACCAGAAAGGGGCTTCACACATTTTGCACATGTGGGGAATAGAACCCGGGTATTTATTCTAGTATTGGCGGCACCAGGATGTTTGTTTTAAGATTGGGATGCTTTTGGAAATCCGCTTGTTTTAAATTTGGATTTTCTCGAGAAAAATGCGCTTCTACCTCAAATAGCTTGAAAAATGCTTTTGTGCTTCTCACTGTGGAATAAAACATTTGTCACGCCTCGTAACAAGTGGGTCTTTTCCCTTTTCCAAATTTTAACAAATTAACATATATTTGGTTTGACGAATGTAACTGATGAAATAACCAGTTTCCATGCAAAATAAAGGTAGTTTTCAAAAGTTAATCCACAAGAATATTACGTTAAATTCATATAAAAACGATAGGGAGAGAAAACAAAGAAGTTGCTATTATCTGATAGTAACAACGTTCAGTGACTAACATGACATGTTTTATGTTTCAAGCTCGGGAGGCGGATTCAATCACCATTGTTAAAGGAGACAATTCGGAACAGACACGAGCCAGATTTTCCATATCCGGGGAACCTGTCGTCATGGGAACGTGGGCAACAGGTAGTTAGTTTAGTAACATGAATTCAATCTTCTGCAACTATTACTGCTACCTGTGCTAATTTCATATATAATAACACTCCCACCTCACCTACATTACAAAACCAATACTATAGCTGCTATAACCAAACTGAATGCAACAGTTGAACTACAAATATACTGAGGGAAACAAATAAGGGAACACATGAAAGTACAAGTGTTCCTTTATTCTTTNGTCCACATGCCAATACATCAACATATCATTGCTCAATTCATTGTTTGATTACTCTGCTGCAATATCAGAATTGACGTCACATAGGTTTCTTCAGCTTAGAAACGTTCAAGTATGTATGAAATATTTTTTAAAATATGTATCTATCATTTTCAAATAATCGATTTCATGGTTTCAAGTTACTGCGCAAAATCTGACTGGGAGATTGAGATACATGAAAACAGAAATATGTATCTCCTACATGTCCTAATTATTGGCATATTGACCTAAATTAATTGCAAAGGAAAAGTTCGGGGAATTTCTGATATCAGATGTAATACAACATACAACAAGTTGTATACAGTGTGTGGGCTTCTGATATTTGGATCCGGGATCTGCATGCGGAATTATGCGCTTTAATTCTAAAGGATGTCGTTCTTGTACCTTCTGTAGAAGCGGAACGGTTATGGACATCAACGTATATCAATGTATATATTTAGATTTTAGGAATAACATGGCAAATTCTCCTGATAAAATTGCATTTTTGTGAATTTTTCTGTCAGTGTTTCATCTTATATTAACAATACTGAGTGTGAAATAGTAAAATATTCGTTCTGTTTGGAAAGTGGAAGAAGACCTTTCCTAAAACAGGTTATCATCATTGGAAAATGGAATATATAATGCAGACCATGTAAGGACATGTGGGTTAGAAGTACCGTTATCTCTGATGCCTTATCAATACACGGCTACCGAATGTCACGGTAATACAGGCTGTGTGGCCATTTCCTCTACCAAATAAATGTGTTTTCACAGTCATTGCAGAAATATTTTGTATATTGCAGGTTACATGACTGACCAATGACAAACGATGAGGCGGTATGACCGCGCACATGTGGGTTAAGCGCAGATAAGACGCGATCCAAGAATTGGTGGGAATTCCCTTTAAGTACAAGTTGTCTTGCAGGAGTTACTTTTACTGAACGTAGCAGGCCACGCCTCAGGATATAGTAAGCATAAGCAGTACATTTAATAGGATGTGGGGAAACCTCGAGGTATAATTATACCATGGAGATAATATATAACAGGAGTAGGCATAATTGTTGCCATAACACCTGTCTGACAATTCGACACTTGTTAAAACAGCGAACCATGTACACTATGAATGGCTTATGTGAGTATCAGCAACGTTGACACGGATATAACGTTGCCTATTAAGTAGGGGAAACAGCAAACACTTGATGAGTCACATTGGACTCTTTAAACTCTTTCGGACACATTTGAAATTTAACAGGCTTTTAATATTCATAGGTATACTCTATAATTGGGTACAGAATGGCACAATTATATCTAGTTCCCATTTTGAATCCCAATCAAGATGAAATCAAGAGTAAACAGTGCGAATACTACTTGAAATGTATTTTACGATTGAGTCTTGATGCCGATAAGAAGTATTATGTTGATAACTGTGAGCCCTAACACAATGTTTCATTCACTTGAAAACTCACTAAAGTACCAAACCAGTTTTGAAAGCAGGCAGCGTCACTTGAGTGCAGCAGAAGTATAAAGATAACCACGTTTTGTGGGAATATAGCTGAATTCTGATATCGCCGACCTGTGAGTGAGTCACATCGGCAATATTTCAGTCATATCGTGACTAAAACTACTTCTAAATTCATTATCTGTATGAACACAACTCTTTTGATCACTTAGGTCTATAATTATAAGCTGCATCGCCTTAACTGTTCGAATCTAGGGTCTGCGAAAGTATCCCAGCTATTACAAGTATGACGTATTTGTCTATGACGTAACACACCTCGGCACTGCAATAGAACGCATTGTGGCTTGGAATCTATAGGCAAACTCATGTAGCGACAATTCAGCAGTCGTGCGTTATTTATCAAGTGTTATATATCAAGTGTTATATATCAAGTGTAATAAATATGATCCCTTTCAGATTCGATTACAGCATTTCTGACATTTGCAACGTTACTGGACTTGACACACACAAGAGTTCTAACTCCTGGCGATGACGTCACTCCATCTTTGGACAATCCCTGTGTGACAATAGGGGGTACCGGAAGTACCGGAAGTGCATCTGTGCTTCTCCATGATGCGCTGAAAGAGCTGCAGATCCGCTGTTCTGAAGGGATGGATTCTGTACGAATACTCACTAATCTGGTGCGTATTCTAGTATTGAGTGACTGAGTGAGTTTAGTTTTACGCCACTTTTGACAATATTCCAGCAATATCACGGCGGGGGACACCAGAAAGGGGCTTCACACATTTTGCACATGTGGGGAATAGAACCCGGGTATTTATTCTAGTATTGGCGGCACCAGGATGTTTGTTTTAAGATTGGGATGCTTTTGGAAATCCGCTTGTTTTAAATTTGGATTTTCTCGAGAAAAATGCGCTTCTACCTCAAATAGCTTGAAAAATGCTTTTGTGCTTCTCACTGTGGAATAAAACATTTGTCACGCCTCGTAACAAGTGGGTCTTTTCCCTTTTCCAAATTTTAACAAATTAACATATATTTGGTTTGACGAATGTAACTGATGAAATAACCAGTTTCCATGCAAAATAAAGGTAGTTTTCAAAAGTTAATCCACAAGAATATTACGTTAAATTCATATAAAAACGATAGGGAGAGAAAACAAAGAAGTTGCTATTATCTGATAGTAACAACGTTCAGTGACTAACATGACATGTTTTATGTTTCAAGCTCGGGAGGCGGATTCAATCACCATTGTTAAAGGAGACAATTCGGAACAGACACGAGCCAGATTTTCCATATCCGGGGAACCTGTCGTCATGGGAACGTGGGCAACAGGTAGTTAGTTTAGTAACATGAATTCAATCTTCTGCAACTATTACTGCTACCTGTGCTAATTTCATATATAATAACACTCCCACCTCACCTACATTACAAAACCAATACTATAGCTGCTATAACCAAACTGAATGCAACAGTTGAACTACAAATATACTGAGGGAAACAAATAAGGGAACACATGAAAGTACAAGTGTTCCTTTATTCTTTTCCAGGTTTCTGTACAAGCTTTGTATTGCACAGTGGGTGAAAAATCTGAGAATAAATAAAGGCACACTGCGGTGAAGGGGCGTTCCCTTATTTGTTTCCCTCAGTATACTGTTCACGACAGTGTCGTGGTTGAATTTGAAACGTGTTCCTCGGTCATGGAGAGTGCCATTTCGAGATACCTGAAGCACGCTGAACTGTAAAACAACCCAACACCCCAACTCATCAATATTCAGTCCAGAAATTCCACCCTATTTGGTTAAAAACCCACGTCCACACTGTGTCCCTTGGATATATGATAAATTAACAGGGCGGTGGGGGAGCCCAGTGGTAAAAGCGTTCGCGCGTGACGCGGAAGACACGGGTTCTATTCCCCACATGGGTACAATGTGTGAAGCCCATTTCTGGTGTCACCCGCCGTGATATTGCTAGAATGTAGCTAAAAGCGGCGTAAAACTAAACTCACTCACTCATAAATACTAAACTCACTCACTCGTAATATAACATCAGGAAATTGTTCCAGCGCTGATGATATTCGTTTCATTAAGAAATGTCACTTTAGAACAAGCTTTTTAGATGTGGTTTATCCCTTATGATACACCACAGCTAGTGTCACGTTCTCTGATTGCACTGTCAACTACGTTGATGAACGACAAAATACAATACTTGTTATAGATCGAACCCATCCTGGAACAGGACAACAGGAATTACCAGAGGATAGAGGTACTTTTAAAAAGGATGCTGGAAGAAGAGACGAAGATGCACAATGGCGAACTGACACGGGCTGTCACAGATGTATTGAACAAACTGTACGCTAGTCTGTGTCTCATACAGAGTATTGGGGCAAGTGAGAGCTATCAGTACGCCAGGAATACGACCGTCCCTATTCTGGGTGTTAATCTCCTCTCTGACGCATCTAGAACTATTCATGATTACGTCATTCTGCGAGACTTTGGTGACGTTTTAGGTGTAAGGAGACATACTTATGCCAATATGACGTCGTACCTAGGGCATTGATGCTGTTATATATAAAGTTATCGTGGAGAGAGACTTTTACAAAAAGCAGGTATATGGGATATGCACTCCGCACTGTCGAGGTTCAAGCCTATAAGGATCGTTCTACTGATATTTATTTAATTATATATTTATGCATATCGTTCGTCGGTTATTAGACAATTACAAATCACAGTGGTGTCCACTTTGGGTAGATCGATACTCATGATGTCAATCGATCATTTAGAGAGCGTCGTCATATAGCTGGAAGAGTGTGTCGAATAAACAAGGTGTCGGACTATGGAGGTTCAAAAGTATGAGGAACTTTCATCTGATATTTATTTATGTATATATTTATTTAGTTAGTCGGTTTCTTAACAATTACATATCACAGTGTTGGCTATAAATTGATTTATTGATTCGAATGTATATTTGAATATTATGATTTTAAATATGCATTCATATGCCTATATTAGGTACATGTGTGTCTATGTCCAATTATCCGAGAATTTAAATCCCTTATATTAAGGGCGTCCAGTTGTCTGAATAATACCTGTATGCATCTCTTGAAGGGGTAAACGTGTAGGATTAATTAATCCTGAACTGTATAAGTGTTATCCATAGACGTCTCACTATTTGTTTGCTTACAATGTGAAATAAATATGCTGTGTTACATACACGAGTTTGGTCATTTCTTCCACTAGTTATTCTTTCTTGTCAGACCCGTGAAGGTCCGGGTTAGAATATTGATCTTCAGTAACCCATGCTTGTAGCAATAGTGGAGCGGCTAAGATCAAGTTTTCATAAGAATTGTGCATTTGATGATAAAAGCACCAAAAAAAGTTGGTCGTCATATAGAAGAACGTTTCTGAAATAATTTCAGATATGAAGGCATCTCAAATTTTGTATCTTGTGCGCATGTGCAGTACATAAACTTTGACATACTATTTTCAGCGTTTCCCATTATATCTTTAATATTGCCAGTCATTACACACCTATAATTTTCATAAATAGTGATTTACAGGTTCATGAAATGACAAGAAATACATAATACAAAACATTTCGAACCAATGATCACTCCCTCTTTCCAAAATGGCGGATAACAGATAACTATTCTGACCATTGAATTCTTCGAGAAAATGAGTGTGTGCTTGGGATTTATCAGATACAAATTGATTGAAAATGAACATAATAAGTGGCAAAGGACAAAGGGCAAAGGGAGATACTTCACATTGTCTTTCGCAAGGGAGCAGTCATTTTTTTCCGGTACAAATCATACCTAATTGGTTTTATTGTCTAATGGTAAATATCAACTAATTTAGTGCAAACATGCAAATTTTACCTTATCCTGACTCATACTAATTGTTTATCTCATCTCATTTCCCAATACTAGTGGAAAATCAAGTGCTTGTGTTTCCCTTCAATAGTAAAAACACATCTCACCCCAACACATTCCAAGCTGCGCATGTGCAGCGGATACACGTGACCAAGCCTGTGACTCTTCACTCTCTCATATTAGTGCCAACAGGGTTAAACTCACACCATGAAGGGCCAGCTTCAATCTACGATGATAAAGAACTGCTAACTTGGATTGAAGACGGGTTACCCATAGTTTCCCCATCGAAGGATCGTCCTCCTTCACCTTACCACCAACTGGAGCAACCTTGCAAGTCAACAAAAACCAAAGCTACCAGAATGCAGGGTCTTCCCAGCTTGCTCAGCCTGATACTATTATCAGACGAGTCTACATGGGCCTCACCATGTCCAGATCCATCAACAAGGCGATGATATCACACTTCAAAGATCCACAACAAAGAACGCATGCTTTTGCCCATGGTCATCCAGCAGATGTACCAGGTCCGGCCAGATCTGCTCAGCATCGGCGGGACTCACCTTACTACGTAGACAAGGAAGTATTGGCCAAAGTGGGACCTTCTGGAAGACCCATTCATCACAAAAATCTTAAGGAATAGATATACAATTCCGGTGAACACGACGCCACCGCTCCACTCCACATTACACAGAAACCCTACAACCCAAGCTCACACATGTGATAGAGTCACTTCTATCCAAAGAATCAATAGAAGTTATACCTCAAGAGGCACTCGTCCCAGGGTTCTGCCCCCCAATTTTCTTGGTTCCCAAGAACAATTTATCAGAAAGGTCCAAACTAAGAAGTTCAACAGCGATTAGTAATTGAAGACAGAGAAGTTCCGAATTATCCACCTTGTACAGCTAAAGCAGATGATAAGACAACTTTCTGGCAAGCATAAATTTAAGGGATGCATATCTGCATATATGCCAATCCACCCGGGGTCCAGGAAGTATCTACGATTCCTGTTCAACCATCAAAAATACCAGTGGAGGGTTCTGCAGTTAGCCACTTCACACTTTATTCAAACGGGCAACCAAGCCCATTGTGAGCTTCCTGCACAACAGGGTAAATAGATGCACCTTCTACCTAGACACCAGCATTAGAGCACTTGAACAAGTCGCTACACTCAAACGTCCACTGAAGTTCACCCTATGATTGCTGCCCAATGTCAACCTAATCAACTACTGCATCACCTACTACAGTATCTCAAATAGTGGACGATGAAATCGAAGGTCTGCGCAGGGACCTTTTGAGCGAGCAAATCTGCAACCTGCATCTGAAGGTAGATGTGTCTCTACGGGGTTGGAGAGCCCACAACGACACAGATGTAATGTCAGGGCTGTAGTCTCCAGAAGAGAAGCTATTTCATTCACCGAGTTTAGGCAGTTATCCGAGCCATTAACCACTGGGCCCCTCGACTGTCCAATCAGTCATCGATGACCAGGACAGCCAACTCATCCAGCTGGCAGGCAATCCGGTTCTAAAACTTCCAGATTGGTCAAACTTTCTCACCTCCTTACATGAAGCAGAAGCATCAAAACCCGGTCTTTGAGCTGCACGCATGGAGCATATCAAGAAGAACCTGACCAGGTGCAACTATTCCAGCAGAGCAGCAGTCTCCCTGTCTCTACGCAGATCTACCAGAAGTCTATATAAGTGGAAGAGTCTTGACCAATTTGCCAAAAGTAAGGGGATTCCAGCAGATGCCAGACGTCAGAAATTAAGAAACTCTTAATCCCGCTCATGAGAGATGCCACAGCAGAAGTAACCAAAACAACTATATCCTTCTGGATGAGATCAGTGATACTTCGAGGATACAGTGATGCCTCCCTCAGCTTCCAACCCACACGAAGTAAGAGCCCTATATGACAATTGCTCCTTCCCTACCATCATGGAAGGATGCTTTGGGAATATTTTTCTTTTTATGTTCAATCATTTTTATTTGAGATTATTTGCGAAGAAAACCTCAATTCTTGTCATCCCGTTAACACATGCAGCTGTTGTACAGCATGTCAAAAGGGCAGCTTACCAGGCAGGACATATGTGGGGTCAGTCACTTCTTCCACAGCCTGAACTCTCACCTCCAACTGAGTAGGGCTGGATACAGAAGGAAAGTGGACAGTATGTTCCCTACTGGACGACACACTACACCAAGCATCAAAACCTTGTCTGGAGTTGGTATCTTTTCTGTACAAAGAGGTGTAACAACCAATGCAAGTGAAAACAGTCCTCAGTWACATGCACTGGTGCGAGGGCCAGTGTTCATAACATTGACTCAGCTATGTTTTCAAGATGTTTAACTTGTATTTTGGGACAATATTTTTTTAAAAAAGGTCGTCCCAGTAGGGTATTGATAGCAGGCCCGAAGCTATAACAGTGGCCAGAAAAGGCGAAATAGTATTTATCTACTGCGCATGCGCAAAATGAAATTATTTTTTTAGTGCCTCCATATCCTAAAATGTTCACTATGCATCAGTCTGTCAGTCATCTGTCTATAAAAGTTTCATGCATTTATCATTAAATGCACATTTTATCTGCTCTGCCGCTCCACTATAAGAGGAGACTAACGGGATCGGGTGGTCTGACTCGCTGACTTGGTTGACTCATGTCATCGTATCCCAACTGCTAAGATCCATGCCCATGCTGTTGGTCACTGGATTGTCTGGTCAAGACTCGATTATTTACAGACCGCCGCCATATAGCTGGAATAGTGCTGAGTGCGGTGTAAAACTAAACTCACTCACTATTTCTTGTCACGGTAGGGGCGGTTGGGTAGCCTAGTGGTTAAAGCGCTCGCTCGTCACGCCGTAGGCCCGGGTGCGATTCCCACATGGGTGCAATGTGTGAAGCCCATTTCTGGTGTTCCTCGCCGTGATATTGGTGGAATATTGGAGGCGTCAAACCATACTCACTCACTCACTCTCGTCACTGTGATTACTTTAATGTGAAATGGAATGTACATGAAAAACTATTTTGGAATCTGAGTTTTTGTTTCATCCAGAACAGAACAGAACAGAATTTTATTCTCAAAAATCACAAAAAGTGATATAGAGAACATACAGGTATATACATATAAATAAAATATTCACATGATATCATTTGAAGAGGCACAAACAGTGTTTTATATATTTGGATAGTTTGAGGATTAGTGGTTGATAGTCACATTTCATGAGAAAAATACATTTACAGATTGAGGGATTCACACAGAAATATTTTGGTTAAAAGGTTTTTCGTTGTCCAACAAGCGATGGACATATGAGTAAAAAATGGAATTCGTCACATACAGCTTGATTACAAAGATTACAAAGTCAGTTTTCTTTCAAAATATTTAGCCAGCACCCTGTTTCTACTGGTAACCTATGATTTGTTGTCCTAAGTTTTGCTAGCCAAATTCTATTTTGAAATAGTAATTTAAGATATGGTTCAGGAATAAGTGCATTTTTATACATTGAATAATAAAATCCGTTTGATGATTGAGTAATACATGAATTCCAAGATTGTACAAACTGATACAAAAGGATCCTCTTTATATTATTCCCAAACAAAGTAACGTTATTAACATATTGAGAAACCCATACATAAGACATTCCGGTCTCATCTAAAATAGCTTTAACATTATTTAATAAAACGAAATTAGAATTGTTGCTATTATGTGTCAAATTGTACATAAGATTGTAGATGATATGAGATAACTTATGACTATCAATCACGGGACTGTCAATCACGAGCAGTCTCAGGCATTTGCTGGGATTTGTTTATTCCGGCGTTAACTCTCAAACGAATGTTTCTTTCGGCGGAGATATTACTGGAAGAGTCGTAAAATCACAACATTCGTCGTTTACCCAAACCACATTTGTTGTATTTCTTGTTTACCACCGGGTTGGGTAAATTCAAGTTTCAGTCCGTTTGATTTCATTTGAGACCGATGAATTGCTCACTAACACAAAATGTAAGTATTACAACAAAATCAATTTTTGCACAGTCACATGAAATCGACAGACCAACTCTGATGATTTAATAATTTTGGACACCCGAATAAAAATGTTGTTTAACAAACGATGTTTATTTTGTTGTCACATTTCGCTATTTTTGACGATGCGGGACGTGTGCGAGTTACACGTGTGAAATTGGATTTTGTTGATTACATGGCTGTTCTACCAGCAATGCTCAGGCCCAAAGAAGTTTGAAGCCAATGTTACACCTTTTCAGCCACAAATGCAGAAATAACACGCTCGATTCGCAGAGTTAACTGGGCTGGAATTGACAGAGTTTGAATAAATATTCGAGCAAAAACAAGGCGGGGGACACCAGAAATGGGCTGCACACATTGTACCTATGTGGGGAATCAAACCCGGGTCTTCGGTATGACGATCGAAACTTTAACCACTACGCTACCCCACCGCCCCAAGTGACAAACTGAGGGACCTACCATTGTGTTCTTTTGAACTCGTAAATATTATAAACATCCAGACAGGACTTAGGAGATTTATTATCAATATTAAACAAACATTAAACTGTTAAGCAATACGCTGTATTAAATAATGTATTCAGCGTTATTTTCATAAATATACAGCCTTATAACTTTATGACTAAAAATTTCACAATAAAATACATTGTAATTAAGTTTGAAAACATCAAAACACATCTTAGTTTAGCGATGACTCGACTAGCAACGTGACGTATGCTTTAGTTAACATGGTCGGTTTAAGGTCTTTCAGGGCGGTGGGGTATCCTAAATTTAGTGGTGAATGCGCTCACGTGGTAGGCCCAGGTTCGATTCCCCACATGGGTACAATGTGTGAAGCCCATTTCTGATGTCCGTTGCCGTGATATTGCTGGAATATTGTTAAACGCGGCGTGAAACTAAAACTCACTCACTCATTCACTAAAGTCTTTCAAGGGCATTCAGAAGTACTAGTGATATACATTAAATGTGAACGTTCATGGATGGCGCTGAGTGGTCGTGACAATAGACAACTTAGTCAGGGATTAATCCAGGCGCAAATAGCCATGTCAGGTGATCAAGAATTGATAAGTTTGTTTGGTTTGGTTGTTGTTTAACGCCACACTCAGCAATATTCCAGCTATATGGCGGCGGTCTG
>VKKT01010845.1:37467-51668 GCA_008038995.1 Haliotis laevigata | reverse complement strand
CGAACCCGGGCCTTCGGCGTGACGAGCCAACGCTTTAACCACTAGGCTACCTCACCGCCCCCCTAACCAGACGAACGTTTGGCGGTACAATGTCTCGCACGGACAAGTTGACTGATAACGTGCAGATCCATGATCGCGGTGCAGAATCTAACCTCTCCCTGGTCCCAAAGGCGATAAATGATTTATTCACTATCAGTCACTCAATGCCGATATTTTTTCACTTTGATAATTGAAAAAGGGGTGAACCGTATATCACGGCTGTCACATAAATGTTGGAATGCCATAGACGTTTACCACTTTCTGCACCACGAATTGCGCCTACTTGAAGGACTGGGCCATCCGTGCACATATGATCCGGGTTAGAATTGTAAGAGGAGACTAACGGCTTCGGGTGGTCAGGCTCGATGACTTGGTTGACACGTCATCGTATCCGCACTCAGCAATATTCCAGCTATATGGCAGCGGTCTGTAAATAATCGAGTCTGGACCAGACAATCCAGTGATCAACAGCATGAATATTGATCTGCGCAATTGGGAACCGATGACATGTGTCAACCAAGTCAGTGAGCATGACCACCCGATCCCGATAGTCGCCTCTTACAAGCCTAGTCGCCTTTTGCAAGCATGGGTTGCTGAAGAACTGTTCTACCCCGGATCTTCACGGGTCTTGCCAGTCCCTGTCCGTGGTAACGAAGATAACAACTTTATGGATTACAACTTCTTGTCTTTTTTTTAGCATAGAGCCAAGCAAGATCCAAGCTAAGAGCAGCTCTGTGCAATATACAGGGGGCGGTGTACAATACATCGGCGGATCCAGAGTGGGGGTTCAGAGGGTTCGAACCCCCCAATGACTTAAGACCACATACACACACCCATTTTTGTTACAGAATTAAAAAATTCCTGGATCCGCCCATGCAAAAACACACACGTAATCGACAGTCACCAAGTATAACATCCAGGTCGAATTACGTCGCCCATGCAATAACACACACGTAATCGACAGTCACCAAGTATAACATCCAGGTCGAATTACGTCGCCTCTTTCGGCAAGCATAGGTTGTTGACATCCCAGCGCCACACATCCATATGCATTATTCATTACTCAACCAAATGCAAAATGATGTTTTTTTGTCTACAACGTTTTAGTGAGGTTTTGGTAACCGAATAGATAGCCTAAACTGAGGCATGCACTTATTCAGTCTCTCCCGGCTGTAGACCCTTACACATGCATCTATTATTAATACTTACTCATGAAATCTGGCTCCACTGGTGCTTAAATAAACACAACGCCACTTGTAATGGTTCATTTAGTTTAATGATTGAGCAAAATGAATTTACATGCTTACAATAGTACATGCTTCTTTCGTGGAAGCATTGCTTGGCAATTGTTTCAGTTTCAAGTGAGAGATTTCTGTGAGAGCATAGTTCTCTGTCATCTGTAAGTGAGAATGTGACAGCCACAGGTCAAATCTTCAGTGTTGTACTACTGGCAAGTGGTGCACAGATCTACAGTGGTGCCAGAAACAGCAAATCCTGTTCTTCCTTAACCAGAGAAACACCTAAGTTTCGCATATCCTAAAACCTCCCAGCATCATTCTTGTCATCTTATCAGTCCGAAGTGAACTGTCAACAGTGTCTAAACATGGGGTCACTGGATGCATGAACTTTATTTGCTTATAAGTTTAAGGACCCCAACCATTTCCATCATTTGGCTTTAAAGCCTTGTTGGACTGCTCAAGGTCTATTGAATGACAGTTTTGTCTGGTATTCACAAATGAGATTATGGCCTATCATTAATGAAGGTACTCTAAAGCTACCAGGCTAGAGTCAACAGCTACCTGTACCATTGATAAACAATCTGATGGACAGCTGATGAAGTCACATCTCCATCAAATACACACCTGGTAGGGTTGAATAACTGAAAAGAGATTCACAGAAACCCCACAACCAGCTTACAGTTCTGCATAGCCAAATGCTTGTTTTTCATGCATAGGAATAGTTGGTTGAAATTCACTAATAGGTATTTCTTAATAATGAATGTTTTGGCATAAAATATACTACTCATCATTGGCTAAGGACCAAGACAGACATCTCTATTAAAAGGCATAATTATTACTGAACATAGAGTAGAAGATTCAAGCAGTTCCTATACTTAGTTTCGACAAAAAAACACAAGTATTCCTTACTTCAGCTACAAGAAATATCTGACAGAAACTTTCTAACCATAACAGTTATAGAATCCATGTGTAAAATCAAACATATTGACAGCTCATTTGGGGCTACTGTTTTGTAAGATCTGGTGAAACTGTAGGCTGTAAATATAAGTTAAAGGTCACCCAATTCTTTCATAGTACTTCTGTTTGTGGTGCCATGACAATAACTAAAGTAACATCGCGCAATTGGCCGACCATTAACATTCTTTAGAGTGTTCTATTTCAAGACAAGCAGACAAATGTGTCTCACCCTGTCTCATCTGACCAGCTCAGTATACACTCAAAACTTCACATTTATTGCATCTTGACACACTTTGTATGCATTTTAAACCTTGGAGAGTTTGTTATGTACATAATTACACTTTCTTAAAACCTTGTGGAGGAATCCCATCAATTCCAAAGAACTGAACTTGTGATAACAGAGATTCCACAATGAATGGATCTTACTTGACAGGTTTCCCTGTTCAAACAATCAACTTTTATACATAATAATGTTAGTGATGTTTTATGATATTTTCAACAAACATTTAAGAAAATGTCAAATGTCTTGTTTCTTCTATTTCAGAGAAATTTCCTAGCTTGGAATGATAACAAGTTATGATTTTGGAACTGCTAAAACAAAAGTCATCCGTAAAGAACTTCGTACTTGTATTCACACTGGTCATGGTAACTCCACAGGGTTGGGACTATTCAACAAATAAGTATGTTCTGTACCAATGAACGTGACAAAGATCACACAGTTTCAAAACCTACACCCTATATAATCTCATTTTCAAATTTAGTAATGGGGAAAATTCAAAATACTTGAACCGTTTCCAATTTATTCAACACCCTGGCACTACAAGATTAAAAGAGTTGAAGACATGTATTATCAGAATGAAAAGTTTGAAATATGAAGAAAAAGTAATTGGGAACACACTGAATCAGACTCTGCTTTGAACAGATGCGTCAAAGGGCATCAGCTTGATGTGGGAAGAAAACCTAAAGTTATACAAGTCTTAGAAATTTACCACTCTTGATCACTGGATTGTCTGGTCCAGACTCGATTATTTACATACCGCTGTAATATTGCTGAGTGCGGCGTAAAACTATACTCAATCAATAATCAAATGGTGCCAACGAACCCAAGAACATAATCATGTTGGGCCAGACATGAAACCCACAATTTGCCATGTCATTCTTACACAATTCACATTAATGGCAACGTAAACTGGGCACTCTTACCAAACCTATTCCAAGGAAATAATACACTCCCCATACGAAACATTCACAATATATCCTTTCTAGCAAACATTTCAGAGATGGTGAAAGAAGTTATGAAATCAGTTAACACTTAGGGAATACATATTACAAAATTCATTTTCAATATCAGCAAAATAAAGTGAGGTTACTGGACTGTCGCCTTTACATTAAGGCAAACCTATCAAAGAAGTTGATATATCGTAATTACATTACTGGTAATAATGGCTACATATGACTTCCTTGATGGGCATGAAGTTGAGCAGTGTGGGTGATAAATTGGAAACGGCTGTCATCAGTACAGTGAATGATGTTTTTAACTACAAATGCACATGTTGTGATTGTGTGAACGCAAATTATCAGTAATACAGGACGAGTAATTACCTGGCTCAATTCAAATCTAAACTTGGTCAAGTCAAACACTCAAAAACCACACTTTAAACATGCATTAAGTAACATGAATCCAACTGATTACCTCTGATGAAGTTAATGCAGGGCTTGGCTAATATTGTTTTTCTGGTGACCAATGCCACAGAAAATCACTGGTCCCACAGTAAACGAAAACTAAAAAACACCTGTCAACAATATTCTAACTCCTTGCAAATATTCTCCGTTTTTGTAAAAGGTAAACACAAAACAAACTGACACTTTCATATTTTCTACTCTCCCGTCAGACAACCTTCATGCTTTGATGTCCATGTCCTGACTCATAGCGATCTTTGTCTAGTGAACCAGCATATTTGTCAAACCCTTTTACCGTGGTGAAATTACCTGTCATTAAACGATCTCATTTGTTTGGAGTGAGTGAGTGAATTTGGTTTTACGCCACTTTTAGCAATATTCCAGCAATATCACGGCATAATGGGCTTCACACATGTACCCATGTGGGGAATCGAAACTGGGTCTTTGGCATGACGAACGAACGCTTTAACCACGAGGCTACCCCACAGCCCCCCATTTGTTTGTAAGTTAACTTCAATCACCACATGGACAAAGAATGAACCTTAAGCAACTGGTTATCAATGATACAGGTATCTGAGAGATATAAGAGGTTAAAGCCAATTCAAAATATTGTCCATATACACTGGGTACCGGGTAATTCAACGATTTGATCACTGCATTCAATATGAAAACAGATGTCTTGAGACTACACAGAAAATCACAAAGAACACTGAACTGGAATTAAATTGGAATTCAAGTGGATGTATGCATACACAAAGAAATGTACAACCAAATCAAAGAATAATGTATACTGCAGGAACCAAAAATCATGCCTTTGAACAAATACTGAAATCATGCCACAGCATACTGGTGATACACATCTGCATGAGGAACATTAAGAAATAAATATACATCTACATGTTATACAATAATGTCAAGATCCTGAAATAAAGAAAAGTGGATAGGATGGTGTGGGTTACCTCCCTTGACTAACCGGACTGTCTGTGGGAGAAGTGTTACCCTGATTAAATAAACTTGTCAATACAAGATACAGTGTCAGCCAGTTTATAAATGCAGGGTCAACTGGAGTACATGGACCATATAACGACTTCTTCTACTAAACAGATTGGACCTACATTTTACAATGCCTCACTCATTGCTTATCTGCAACTTGGCAGGGGTTTCTAGGGATCCAAAATGGAGAGAAAACTAGTCAGTGAGTGAGTGAATATGGTTGAATGTTGTTTTGAACTTTATTCCAGATATCATGCATGGTTTGCCATGTCATTGTGGGAGGAACAACCAAGTGATCCAAGTCTTAGTCATCTATGACTTTGGTAAAACCGATGAGAATGACAATAACCGCGGCATGAGCACTGACAAACCAAGAAACACAATAAGTAGGGATGCCACGATACATTGATACTTTGATGAATTGATACTTTTTCTAAGACGATACAATAATCGATACATTCAAAACTGTATTGATATTTAGTTTTGAAAGTATTAGTTTAAATGTTTATGCACCGTTTACATTTTGCAATTGTATCAAATTTTTTATGTTATGAGAGCTATAAATGATTACTTTTCAAGGGAAATTAGAACTTTTTAATCTCTGAGAATAAAAATGTTGATCCTTTCAGGGACAATTATAAAATATGAAATATTAAAGTTCAAAATGTAACTAAATTTACGCAATAATGCTGCGAAAATAGGTATCATGATGCATATCGAATCATGACATGGGCATCACGATACGCATCGATTCATTAAACTTATATATCGTGACATCCCTAATAATAAGGGTGAACCAGTATTGTACCTTCCTCACATTTACACATCTCACAACCTAGCACTATCATCAGCTTTCATGTGAAATTACTAGGGCCACAAAACTAAGCCTAGGGGTAAGATGCAAATTTGTTTTGCCTTTCTTTGCACGGTCCAGTGTGAGCTGAAGCTCACGTTTAGATGCTACACATCCACATACTTTCATGTTATGATTTTCCTACATAAGCTGTTTAGATAATTCATGGGCAGGAGTATGATACATTACATATGAGAAGCAAAAGATCATATTTCCAGCTTATTTCGGCACGAGAGTAAAGGGAGATAACCCACCAAGATTGGAGATAACATGTATTTGAAACAAGCACCATACACTGTAACCATGGTGATTACAAACATATTTACAAATGTCTTCATGTGCTATCAAAATGATTGTTCCAGGCAATGTAAACAAGGACAAGATAACATGCACTATAACCCTTCTTTGGCTAATTACACAGACAGCTGGAATGGTGAAATCTACCATTATCTTAGCCAAAATGAGATTTATTTTGATTCTGTTGTGATTATCATTAGTAAATGGCATCATGAAATTCAAATGAAACTGTGAAAATTTCAAAATCCCTTCAACATTCTACTTTTCTTCGCTGCGAGCTGCAGTGCTTTTAAGTACTTTCCAATAGAGGCAACTTTTCCAAAAACTCAAAGTTTTCAATAATGGATATACATTGAATGACTTTGTAAGAAAATATAATCACAAGACATTTTTTCACTCTTAAAACACAATAGAGAAGCATACATGACTTAAATCTGATTCCACAGAGTGTCCACACCAAAAGCAGCAGACAGAAGCACCATTTATAGCACAAGACCCAACACATATATACATCATCACCAACCACACATTTAATTATATATTTACTGGGACAAGTTGTAACAGCAAAATGGTTGTAGCAAACCAATACTTAATGCATTCAGTAATGTATAAGCCCCAAAATAACTTGAACCCATGAAATGTGATTTTAAATAATTACCTAATTATTTATTCAACATCAGAACATATTGGTAAATGACATGAAAAGATGTAAAGATACAATTACTTATACTCCATAGAAAGCAGTTAACTAATCATTTTGGTCATAACAAAAGGATGTCTACGAGACAGACATGTTTAAGTATTCTGTATTTAAAATTGATTCACATTAAATGTGTATCATAACACTTATCACTGTACCCTTACTCAGATCATAAAAATATTTCTTAAAAAGGGCTGAAAGCCTCTATAATATTTTCTGATATGTTTCAGAACAGACATTCAACAAAGAGTAGATGAACATTTAAATTCCCATTTTACCGAAGTCTTTTGGCAACAAGTCCACATTCAATTTTGAAACAAGACAAACACAAATCATCTGTTAAGATGGCTTAATACGGACTTCATAGAAGTTAACATTACACTGAACTTATCAAAATAAACTTTACATCCATTCTGTTCAAAAAACATCACTGCACTTTCATCAGTTTTGTTTTTTTCACAAACCATGTCACTATCTGGGATATGATTTCAATGGCTGAGTTTGTGCACACTCACATTGTCACAGTAACGCCCAGAAAGCAAGTATATTTGCTCTGCCTCAACCAAACATTCATAGAACGGAGACCTGTCTGCAAGATTTATCAAAGTAATAGTGGAGTGCCTCTGGGGAATAAGTATACAAGGCTTGAGAGCAGTGTCTGTTATATAGTTGTTTTCATTAACTGCACAAAAGAAATCTAATGATACACAATCTGGAGGTCAGCTGAAATTTTGAAAAATAATGTGGGCCACATAAAAATTCAGACTGGAATTCTGTGAGCTATTTAAAGAGTTACCATCACTGGAACCATTCATGCAGACTTCTGCACCTCCACAGACCATGAAGTTTCAGTGGAGATGAACAAAATGTAAGAGGTCAGACAGACAATGCCTTATGCTGGCTTGATTTTTGACTGAATCACTGTATGTGCTTTATCCTACACAGATCTATGAAATTCCATTTATATGAGCTTCAGTTAATTGTTTCACAGCTCAAACAATTCAACTCCAAATTGACCACAGTTGTCATTCAGGAAACAGTTCTTGATGTTTGTCCAATGACAAATATGTTAAGAAAAACAAATCGTCCACTCGTCCATGTGTACATAAGACATGTCCATATTCAAGTTTCTATTGTATGTATAACGGGTAAGTTTATATACATATATATAATTTTTACAAACTGCATCAACATATTCGGCAACACTGCAAAACATAACTCAAAACTTCCACATTGCGACCATGACAGACAAAAACCTGGGCGTACAGCTCTATACACTGAATAATACTGTTGATAACAGACCAAAATAATAAACAGCTAAATGATACAAATGATGCAAGTACCTGCTTTTACACCATCAAGATATATCACATGCATACAATTGGCATCGGAGTATGTCAAAATAGGCTCAAAATCTAAACAACCATGTTGAGTTCGAAGGAGCAATGAGGACTGAGTACGTGCAAAACATTTTAAGTTGTGTCGCCAATGACCATTGCCCTTTCTGTAGCTGATGAAATTTGAAATGGGGAGAAATGTTACATAATCTCAAAAGTTTTCAATTTTTTAAAATATTCAATTTGATGCATAAATAAAATTTAAAAACAAATCTGAATTTACTTCACAAAGATCAAAATCAAAGTAGACCATAAAGGTGATGAAAGCAATTCAATACATTTCATTTTAAATTGATACATACCCAAACCAAACATGAAATGACATCCAACAAAAACACACAATATAAAGATTGTCATCATCATACAACTCTTTCAGCATTGCTGGCAAATTCCATATTACACCTGTATTTGAAAGAAAACTTTTGTACTACAAGTTAACAATTAAATAAATATGCGATGCATTTTCCTTTTTCCTTAGCATTCAAATAAAGTTCTGCTGTCCCAGAAAACATGACATAAAACTGAAATATGTTAGAAGGTTCACACTCATCCCATCAAATATTTAACTGGGATAGGACGAGTAGAAAATATTAAAATGTTAGTACTTTTCCTTCAAATTGTAACAAACTGATGATCAAAATGAGTCACACTATGTTACTAATGGCTCACAATGTCAAATGAGACAGAAAGGGAAAAACAATTGATCTTCCCTAAATTAAATACAAGTCTTGACTTGATAACTCTCATTACGATTACTTTTTAATTGTATGATGCAATGACTTGAAAATATGAAACAGTAAAATATGTTACTTGGAACCACTACGTCAAGTAAGTGAAAACCTCGTATCTGATTGAAAGAAACAAATTTCAACATAAGTTACATCAAAGCAAACAATATGTAGAGCCTGTAGGCCACCTGCTGTTTAATTGCTATTGTACCGGCATCTGTACTGTGTTTTATCAATGCACCACGTGTGTACTGGGCATGTATCATTGTACCCCTTCTGTACAGGGCATATGTCACTGTACCAGGTACTACACCAGGGATATATCAATGTACCAGCTACTGTGCTGGGTAACCATCAGAGGATTCTGGTCTCCAACCAGCTGGAACTCAGGACAGTTTCTGTAAAGGCACTTTCTTCTTCATAGTTGGCAACTGGACACATCTCCACGATTATCTACAGAAGCATGTGCTCGTTTCCTTGATTGTTGATTTACTGCGTTGACTAGGACAGTTATTACAGCGATTTCCGTGAGTTTTATACTGCAACCAAGTGTTCGCTCAGGTCGAGGCAGTTCCCATAATTATCATGGGTGAAGAGCCTGTAAAGTATGTGGCCGAAAACCGGGGAAATTTCAAAGAACCCCGAAGTTACGAGGATGGAATGGCTATTGGTGGAGTGGGCGAGGATTCGTTGCACATACCATTTTTCAAATTCTCATCGATCATTACGGCAACTTTGTCTCTGTCAAGCTGCAAAGAGAACACATTTTTAATAGAAAGCATTCTAGCCAAAATTCCCCGGACAGTTTACAATTATTGATTTAATTAACTTGTATGATAGTAGTTTAATACTGTCCTAGCCATTTCTCATCTACATCCTGGCAAAACAAAATGAAAGCAACAGGATCTGGACAAGGCAAAACCAGAGGCAGAAGAGGCATCCTACATAAGAAAATATGTAAAGCATTCATCTGACACACAGAACACCTTTGTTGGATTCTCCACATGTGAACAATGTGTGAAGCCCATTTCTTGTGTACAATGCAGTGAAGATGCCCAATGGGCATAAAAGACACTCCAGGGTTTTACACGAAGCACAAGTTTGCATCCCGTGTGCACAAAATTAGAGAATGGACACAGAAAACCCCAAATACCACATCCGGGGAGATGCACAAAAATACCTACATCACATCAAGAGTAGTTATCAGTGTGTGTTATTTCACCCATGTTATGACCACTGTCCACAAGGTCAATAAGTCATTCCAGGCTCTGAAGTCATTATTTGAATGTACAGTACACAACACCATTTCAACACTTTACAGAACCCTCAGATTACCAGCCAGGATCTGTAAAAGTATTGATGGGGTTTTTTGCAATCTCAGTGTTTTTCATTCTGATTTAACATTCGCACACTCTCATGTCAACTTCCATTTTTTCTGCCCCTCAACATGAACAAGAACAACATGAATTTCACACCTCTATGGGATTACATACAGTTTAACTAGAAACCAGCATCATCTACACAAATGCACAACACATTTTAGTCTAAGAGAAGCAACAAGTACTTGATAACTTGAAATCATTACAAAGGAACTTTGTAAAATGCAGGCGAATACTATACTGAAGCTAAAACTTCGTATTAATGTTTTTGCTGTATTTAGCAAAATGGCCACAACAATTAAATTATGGTGTTGTTCATATTTGAGATCTCATTCAATGTGTTTCAAGAGAGACAAAAACACATCACTTCTGATGCTTGAAAAAACAACCATGTTTTCATCATGTGTCAGTATATAATTCCTATCTAATTCCTTGCTGTGAATAGTGAGATTGATGATGAAGCGTAAAGCAATATTTTGTCACTCCTACCTCATTGATAAATCCATAGTGAACCAACTCTTCAGCGAGAGTTGTGGAGTTATCTTCTCCTGATAGCTCACATTGAAGTTGTCTGTTCATTTTATCGTCCATCCTTAGCAATATTGTAATCAACTTAGTGGGGTTGTCCTCATTCTTGCGAGTCTGACATGACATATTGATCACCATCCTGGTCTCAACATCCATGTGCTCTGGCGTCTCGGACTTCACAGACTCTGCAAGCTCTGGTGTTTTGGCCTGAGGCCTCGAGGGAGGGGGACGGGGCATTGCGAATGCTGTGAGCGGGTACACTCCATTCCTGGTAAACACACAGATATATGAGTGAGCTGCATTGCACCACTCCTTACAGAGCAAGGTTCCATGGCATGTTCCATATGTTGAAAAAAAGTATGTCCTGTCGCCTGAAAGGCGCTCTTATAATCATATTTTTCAACAGGAAAGACACAAAAATTGGATTAACATAAAAATTGATGTATACACTAAATGCATATTATGGTTCAAGAAAAAAGTTATGGATTTGAAATGACAGAGCGGATTAACAGTCTCAGTTTAAATGAAGGGTGGGGTGGGGGTGGGCAGATATAATTACAAAAGCTTATTATCTGGACTTGGTGAATTGACAGTCACTGTGTTTGATGATGGCACAAAATTATTCTTATAGATTGCTCTCTGTAAATCAAAAGGTAAACCTATATCAATATGACTGCGCTGTTAGTTAATCCTGCAAGGATACGGGATGCTATTCCTTACAGCAAATTATCTCTTCTGTTAAGGAGCATGTGTGCCCCAGAGATACAGATATCATTAAATAGGTCATGTTAATTGATTCATGGCACACAGCTTGAATGTGATAAGATGTTTCCATAAACTTACCGAACATCTTCCAGAAACTTTTCCAATTCCAGTGCTGGCACTTGTGAAAACCTGAGACAGAAAGAACTTGAGTCACAGACCATACAAGCATAATTATGTTGGAAAAAGCTGACAACACTGATACTCTGACAGTTCCAAACAATGTTTCTGGAGTTTCAGATATGCATATGGAATATTTTTGAATCTTTTCACTACTTTTAGGTGGTTACCAATTATCCATTTTGAATATGGCCACATAAGGTATGACTGAGTGAGTTTAGTTTCATGCTGCTTTTAGCACTATCCCAGCAATATCATTGCGGTGGGCACCTGAAACTGGCTTCACACATTGTAACCATGTGGAAAATCGAACCTGGGTCTTTCGGTGTGATGAGCCAACACTTTAACCACTTGGCTACCCCACCACAACCACATAAGGTATGAGTGAAAATGTTAAATGAATGAGTTTTCACCCATATTCCAGCAATATCCATGCTAGGGACTACAGTTATGGGTTTCACACAATGTATCCACAGTGATTATAGGTTTACATCAGTAATACTAATATTCCCGTCACACCATTACTGGACTTGGTATATTACTATGACAATAGTAGCAGGGGTGAAACGGTATATCACGGTATTAGTAGAACTGTGGTATTTTGCCTTCGGTTTGGTATACCATAATGCAATCCAAAAATACGGAATTTTCGGTTTCCGTACTGTCAGTTGTTAACCTTTTAAGACCTTTTCTACAATATCTAGAAATAAATCATTTTGTCAAAATCTATGCATTTCTTTGCTAGACGGCCACTATTTTCCAAGAAGTAAGTTCACATATACTGAACCGAAACGGACCGAACCGAAGGCCTTGTACCGCAATATGTACCGTACCCTGGTAAAAGCATACTGTTTCACCCCTAAATAGTAGTAACTTGCCTCATCTGAAATGGCTCCTTGTTCGGATGGTTTATCTCTGCTATCACTTTGTTTGGATCAGCTTTGGTAAAGCAGGCCTCTTCTGTCAGCTTCTCTGGAAGATTGGCTGCAAAGTAAATAAATTGCAAATGATATTCTGGCATTTGTTTAACCAAGCACAACACTGTGTGTTTTAGTTTCCATAAACAAAAAAGGGAAGGCCACACCCATATTGTTTCATGGCTGTCTGATGATAGAATGGACACAGCTTGTGATGCTTTATAACACTGACTGATGTTACTGATTTTGTACTGTTTTCTGAAGGTTGTATTTTGTGGTAATGAATAATGCTCCTAGAAGTTGCTTTCATATTTATTTATTTAGAGTTGACTTCAGATCATTAAAAGACAGATATTCACATTATGCACATCAATTTTTACAACCATCCTGCATAAATGCAAAAAACATACTTAAGTCGATTCTTCAATATATCAGACTATGCCATTCAAATGTACAGGATTTCATCCCTGGCATTTCCATGCCTTAGCAGAAAATATCGTATCAGTTTTTCAGTCAAGTGACAATGTGAGTTAATTTCGAACCATAAGTATACCTCAAGAATTACATGAAAGGCGTCAAATTTCCACAAATCATGCCGTGACATACCAGCTCATATTTGGAGAATTGTATCATCATTCCTTATTGGTTCAGTTTACAATGAAAGCACAAATTTTCTGTAATCAACAACTGACTGTTATCCTAAAGAATTTGTGACTGACCATATCTTGCTTTCCCTTGCAATCAGCAATATCACAGGCTATTCACTAGGGCTAACTCCCATTCTTTAACATTGCACTAAGGTTACCTTAGTGACTTATGATCAACTTAGAACTATGTGAAAGGAGGCCAGATCATTCTGATAAGACAGAACTTCCATACTATTACAGACTTATGACAGTCATAGAGCTGCAACCACTTTGTGGAATGTGGCTGAGCTCAGAAATTGTGCTTATTATATCATCGTTGGTGGGCTCCTGTGACAAGTGAGATGTACTGGTGACATGCTCTGACCATGAATGCTCTCTCAGGTAGGGGTGAAATGGTATGCTCTTACCATGGTAAGGTACATATTGCTGTACAAGGCCTTCGGTTTCGGTTTATGAGATATGATCATAATGAAGAAAATTCATAAGAGCCAAACCTAGATAGATTTTTGACAAAATGATTCGAGTTGTAGGTCTAAAAGATTAATAAAATGAGGTAGGAAAACGAAAATAAAGATTTTTTTGGATTGCATTCAATACCGAAACCGAAGGCAAAATACCACGGTTCTACTAATACCGTGGTATACCATTTCACCCCTCCTACTCACAGGGTTGTCTACTGTCCTCTGTTTCCCATATCTACAAGGAACTTACATGTAGTCTTGGCATAGGTGTGTGCAGACAGCAGTTTCAGAGAGTGGACCTCAAATAATACTGCTTCAAACAACAGCTCTCTGGCATTGGGACGCTTGTTGGGATCCCTTTCGATGCACTTGACCAGGAAATCCTGAACATAGGATTAGAAAACACATATGTAAACCTTTATGAATAATACTTCTTTGTCGTTTGCAAAAATGTAATTTTTGGAGTAAAATTGATATTTTATACTTATCCTGACTCATGCTCTTT
>VKKT01010840.1:13999-28163 GCA_008038995.1 Haliotis laevigata | reverse complement strand
GTATTGTCTTATTGTATACTTGGAATAGTATATAAATGTGATACACTTCACTTCAGTAGCAGCATCTGTGTTTGTTTTCAGCAAGAAGAAATCTCTTATTGATACATTGATGAAATAGCAATCAGGAATGTTAACTGGGGACCCCGACTTCTGATTGTAAGTGTTGGACCTGTATACAATGAACAGTATCATTGCTGATGTCTAATTGAAACTGACCATCATGACGTTATTAGTATGCTGAGCCGCGCGGTCAAGAAATGGATGCTCACTGTCCACTAACCCGCATTTATCTTCCAGTTGTTTTGACCACTGTGATGCCGATTGCTAATTGTATTGAGTATCAAAGCAAGCCGTGTTGGATGATTCCAACGTTTGAAGAACTGAAACCAAACACCTATAGGTCATTATTAGTTGCTAATAACGGTAATTAATTGTCTTGTAACATAAACCAACTTGACCAGTCGTTCTTTGTCGACCGGTTATAGACCTATGTGTGCGGGTGGAACTATTTCAAAATTAGTTGAAGTTGAATGTATTTTATAGAAAACCAGAACATGCTACAACATTACAAGTTGATAAATTTGGTATGTAACGACTAGATAATTACTATCTGAGTGCAATATAGAACGTCACCGTATGAGAATATCCAGCTTTCAATATCTACCCAAACACATTACAATGGACGTGGAAGGTAAACTAGATATGAATTGATAGCGGTCATGACTTCAGTCATGACTTCAGTTGTTTGCGAAAACCATAAACGATGTCTCTAATACTGAGGTGAATTATCTAAAATCTTTCCAAGTTGGATGTTACAGATGCATGTACTGCAAGCACTGGAAGACTGCACATCACGGTCAAACTGCAGTGCTTGAAGATTAATGCAGGTCAAGCTCTCCACACATTCTCTCATACAATACTCATGGACATGTCCTGTTTATGACATCTAGTGATGCTCTGTGTTGTTCACTTACGTTAACCGCTCAACATGATGTGCGAAGAATGGCGACCCTTCAAGTACACAGTTCGGTATTGATCATAAAAATCAGAGTTAATTTTACAAACTACAGTATGTATGGTGATGAAGAAAAGCGATAAAACCCTTCAACTAGGCCCTTGTCCAGAATCCAGGGTTACCAGTGGAGAGACTATGAAGAATTCAGGTCAAGAGACGATGAAGAATCCAGGGTTAGCAGTCGAGAGACGATGAAGGATCCATGGTTAGCAGTCGAGAGACGATGAAGGATCCATGGTTAGCAGTCGAAAGACAGTAAAGAATCCAGGGTTAGCAGTCAAGAGGCAGTGAAGAATCTGTGGTTAGCAGTTAAGAGACAATGAAGATTCCAGGTTTGCCATTTGAGAGATAATGAAGAATCCAGGCTTAGCAGTTGAGAAGCAATGAAGAACCCAGGGGTGCCAGTCGAGAGACGATGAAGAATCAAGGGTTACTAGTCGAGAGACGATGAAGAATTCAGGTCAAGAGACGATGAAGATGAGTCAGAGATAACCATTGTCTGCTGGGTACGGGTCTACTGACGCAGTGGTACAGAGGGTCTCATCATAGCATGGGAAGCAACTGCAGCCCCTGGAGCGTCACATATACCCTAATGAGGGTTAGCTGGGCTGTCCATTGGTATACCCCGTTGCACTCGGATGATGATCCGGTTCAGTTTCAACTACATGAACTCTGTCATTGCCTAAACAGATAAATATTATTCGTACGTTTGATAGTGTTTTTTCAACCCTGTCGTGTCAATCGATATAGATCCAGCCTCGGGCTGTTTCCCATATGATCAGAAAATCTACTCACGATGAATCCTCTGTTTCTGTATATATTGTATTGACGTTTAGCATAGGAAGTGACTTGCAGTTTATACCAGCCATTCCACACGGTGTGCAGGTGCAAGGTTATAGCTGCTCACTTGGTGTAATGTGCGGGGGACCGTGCTCTGGTTTTTACTCGTCGTTTCAGATTAGTTTACTGCACTCTAACAAATACTCATTTTCTCTTGTTTTTTAGTTTAGTGTAGTATAAAATAGTGCTCTGCTTACATGTGTCATCATAAAGGGTACTATATTTCAATGCTCTTCTTGCATGTGTGATATGAAAGAATACGTTATGGCTCTTCTTACACATGTCATCCTAACCAGTACTATAGTGTAGTATTCTGGTCACACCTGTCATCCTAACTAGTACTTTATTGTAGTATTCTGCTCACACGCGTCATCCTAACCAGTACTATAGTGTAGCATTCTCCTCACACGTGTCATCCTAACCAGTACTATAGTGTAGTATTCTGCTCACACGTGTCATCCTAACCAGTACTATATTGTAGTATTCTCCTCACACGTGTCATCCTAACCAGTACTATATTGAAGTATTCTACTCACACGTGTCATCCTAACCAGTACTATATTGTAGTATTCTGCTCACACGTTTCATCCTAAACAGTACTATAGTGTAGTATTCTGCTCACACGTGTCATCCTAACCAGTACTATACTTCGGCTTACATGTGTTATCTGTATTGAACATTATTATTGTATTGCATGTATACTCTGTCAACATTTAGCAATTCACTTTTGTGATGTGCTTACATGTGGTATCATGCAGAATGCCAATTATGTAATACGTTGTTACTATAAAGTAAAGTAATTTTAATGTTTTTCTTGCATACGTCATCATGTAAGGAAAGTTACTTTGGTGTTTTGCTTACGTTCAAGTGAAGTGAAAGATACCATAGTGTTCTGTTCACAAACGTTGAGTTAAGAAATAGAATAGTGCCTTGTGTATAATATTCTTGCTTTTTATTTTATTTATAAGCAAATGAGTATATTCAAACTTTGGTAACGTTAATACTATATCTTGATAACGGAATGGCATCTCCATTTGAAAAGGGTGACATTTCCTTAGTAGAGTCAAACCGGTTATTAAATTGAGGATATTTAAAAAAAGGTGTATATGTTTTATAAGGAAAGGCTATGGTTAAAGAACATAATATATTAAAGCATGACCTATTACAGCCAATTTGCAGGTGAAGGGGCAATTTGAAATTTAAAACGATGATCCTGTTTTTGTGGGTGAAGTGGAGGGTAATTCCAATGTATTCTGTAAAAGCTTCAGTTGACTAGCAATGTTCCTGGTATGTGTTAAAACCATAGGGGTAGTGCTCAATGCCGAACAGAGGGCAAGCAGGACATAGTGTCACAGTGTTTGAGAAGGTGAAAACAGAAGGCAGTGGTATCGTGTACACTAATTCTACAGCCAAAAGCAACATTTTGAAATGGAAAATGAGATTGTGAAATTAGAAGAAAGTGTTTATCCCTTTGCTGACCCGAGTAGCTTGTGAGATGAGAGCTTTACAGTGATTACTCAAAGCGTGCTAAGCGCGGCTGGGCGCACTCCATTGTCATCGTTTTGTCACGCTCGCTGCTCGCATGATACTCTGTTGTCGGCTCCTCTCACGTAGTCAGCAGCGCTGGCTTTCGCGACATCAGCGACAACGCAACAAGAAGTTCATATGGTACATCAAGAAAGAGATTTTCTCTTTGGTTTTCTTTTTTGTTTTATGAAAAAAATGTGAAAATATAAAATTGGTTTGACTGCAACATCTCGTGAGTCAAACATATACACAGAGTCGTACAAAAAGTATTCGACACTTGACGTAATTTCCATAGACTTACATGTTAATGTAGTGTAGCATAAATAATTTTCATGAATTTAATTTTCGTAAGATCCAAGTCAAATTTTGCACAATTGTGAGGAATCATCTTACCACCAATCACACAATTTCTGCTTAATTTTCCGTTGCGTATTTATCGAATGGCAACAAGTTAATCAACATAGTTACAGTTCCGTGAACTCATTTAACATGTCGGCTTATGGGATTGTGCATTGTGGAACCATACGTAAGTTGATAAATGTGATGTCATTAGTTAAATAGTGGTCGGAAAATTGAACTGAAATTATGTGCGCAGAGCAGAGATGATTTCAAAATTGCCTGTCAAATTTTACAAAGATCCATCTTAAACTCACTTCATGAAAATTATTTATGCTACACTGAAATAACATGTAAGTCTATGGAAATTACGTCAAGTGTCGAATACTTTTTGCACGATTCTGTAGTAACAATAGTTAAGATAGTTTATCGTATCGGAGGCCCCTATCACAATGACAGGCAAATACAAATGTAGTGGAAAGCATCATTACACTGTGTAATTAGTTGTCACAAGAAGTCTAAATCCTTCTTATTGTCAAGGATTGTATTTGAAACAAGGCCAATTTAACGTTGAAAGATTCGTGTTCTGACCCACTTCCGATGATGCCGCCTGTTGCGTTATCAGAACATGAATAGGAATTGCAGTAAACTACCAACCTTGACTGTAAATTGTTCATCAGGGAAACACTTTCCCTTACTGATACTAAACAAAATTGGGACACATTTATAGTTCATTCTGTTCAGATGGGGATGGGTGAACGTTGATAGTTGTTCGTTTGGTAGGTCATCTTTATGTTGGTACACTGTTGGTAAGTTCAATCCGCTGTTGGTAGGACTGTGAGTTATGGACTGGTTGGTCAGTAGTTGTTTGCATGGTAGGGTTTCCGTTTGCAAAGTTGTTGATATGATGGTTAAATATGGGTCGTTTGTTTTTCGACTACTGACTTACCAGTATTTTAGCCATATGAAGGCAGTCTGTAAATATTTAAGCCTGGAACAGACCGTAGAATGATTCAATCGTGGGCATCAATCTTCGCAATTGGGGTGCATTCACAAAGTCCATTTCTAACACGGATCGTAGGTTATAGGGGTAGATGGTGGTCGGGCGGTAGTTGGTAAGTGGTAGATGGTAGGTTGTATGCGGTAGTTTGTATGTGGTAGGCGGTAGGTTGTGTGGTAGTTGGAGTGGAAGGTAGTAAATGTGTGGCAGCTTGGTGGTAGATGTAAGACAGGTGGGTCTATGTTTATTCATCCTGTCCTGTAAGCCCTCTGTTCCTGAGTACTGCGGGCGTCTCCGTAAGAGACACGAGCATGGCATTGGCGAAACACACCAACCTTCTCTGTCTGTCACCTCTTGTCGGAGTGTGTCATGAATTTCAAATCTCGGACTTTCAAGGGCGTATAACAAGGCGTCTACCAACCTGCTTGTACCATGTTACAGAGTAGCATATGAATGTTGAATAATGAAAACACGACGGTGGCTCTAGTGAGTTAACTTTAACGAAGCCATTTTACTAATGTCACGTGTCAGCTGAATTTGAGAGGACAGTCCAAGGTGATGCAGACCTCAGACGTTGTGCACTGTGGTGAACTGGATGGTGCTGGCATACCAAGATTCATAGGGAAATCTAAGACACGATATGTGTATACACTGTTACCATGTATGGTAAGTGTATGCTGGGTAATGACAGTAATGACATGGTAAACGAGACGTGCCTGGTACATGTATATAAGCTCTGTATTTTGCCTCAAGACGCTTTGTTATAATTGATAAGTGTACTTCATAAAGATGATGTTCTTTGAGAAGAATAGACACCTGAACAGAGGTGTACAGAATATCTTTTTCAGCAGCTTTAACATAATTATTGACAGATGATTCCTTCGGTGCTGGAAGACAAAAGAATATACTGCAATTACTGTAAGACAGTGTCCTGTCTATGGAAACAGCCATAGAGCGGGACATGCCTACCCTTATCAGGAATACATAGTGTCAGATATTTCCTTCCATCTATTTCGCAGCATCCACTATTTCGCTTTGTACGCCCCAATCTATTTCGATATTTGAAACATGTTCCTGGTGCTTAAAAAATTCTGTTGTATGGAAGTCGTTTGCGTTGCTTCAAAACAGTAAGTTTATAAAACACATTTCAAGAGGGTGTGTTGTATAAGGATTGTCCGTGCTCATGTTGTTTTAAGGCAATTATTATACAGAAATAATCCCGATGCTTGAAGATGCTATGATGTATGGAGATTGGGGTGGCGAAAGAGACATGCATGGGTAGGCGATAGCACGGTGTACAGAACTATTATGTTTGTGTTATAGGTTTTGCGATCCCTTAAGAAATTTGTAATAAGATGAAATGTTACGTTTCAAACAGGAAACACAATGTTTGTTTCCATTTTCGATTTATATTTAAATAGAAGACGTGTGTGTTGTGTGAAAACCAGTAAGGATTTTTTCGCACATTTTCGAGAACGGTATATTTTTTCAATATCTTGCAGTCACTTTCCCTTATTTTTTAACTACAACACAAAAGCGTTTCGTTTTGAGATTTCCTGTGAAACTTGGCAAGAAGTTTTTATAAGTAATGCATTTTAATAAAAGCAGAAAGGAAACATGTGTTTTGTTCAGAGACTACTGTCTCCAGAATAATTGTGGAGGAGTTGTGAAAGTAACAATTCGTGATACTGCGTCCACAGTTCCTGAAAACATCGGTACCCCTGTCCAACCTATCAACCAATAAACCAGACACGCATGTTTTAACAGATAGCATCGGACTTTCATTATTCTAATTCCAACTTCATAAGTCGTTTAACAGGTATGCATCTACCGTATACGTGAGAAGATAGATCTGTTTCTATGACTGCCTGCTCTCGTCAGCCATGTGTGACGGGAGAGAGGTTATTAGCAGGTGTCCCTCGTCAGATTTACTATCAACACGCCATCAGTGCTTCATGAATCAAGCCAGCCAAATATGATCACATTAAGAATTACTCAGCAAAAGCGTGTCATTTGCATAATCATCTTTTATCATCCACTACTGTTGCGCTTCGTCACCTATGCACACTACCTGCGGCACACTGGGCCCGAGGGTACAGCGGCGCTGTGAGGAGTTGGTGTAGCTGAGCGCCATGCGCCGAGTTGTCAGCCTCGCTCCTGGTTGACAGGTGACACACACCTATCACTTACAATATCTATACTCTCGCCAAATCTCGCCCTTCATCTCGGAGTAGTTTGTCCTTAACTCACGAAACGAACCTGTAGCGCCTTAAAGCAGTCCAGGTGCGTCCCCTCCGGGGCATTTCACTTACTACGACAAGAGTTCGTACTATCTCTGGCTCAATTTGCGCTGTGGAGATCTGATTGACGCGAAGTGTTGGATGTTTGACCAGTGTAGGCAGTCGAGTGGACGCGATAACCTAAATGCGTTTATTCACCACGATTGACAATAAAGGATTTTAATGTAATGAGATTACTGAGCAAATCGACTTTAAAACGTCGACTGATAGCATCAATGATTTTATAAGACGATAAACGTACGAGAAGCATTTCGCACTTTTTAACTCGAACAGGTACAATACAGCTTCTTGATTGTGGAGGAGATACATTTTACATCACATACAACTCTTCTGCTGCAATCAGTCACTCTAAAATGACCAATTGCTCTTTTGAAAATCAATACAATTGTATTACAGCGTAAGGAGCTTTAGAATTGTACACACCCAGGAATAAAGGGCCGTATAGTTCGACGAGTACATGCTTAAAAGCTTTCCCTGTTGCCAGAACTAGCTCTGATAGTATTCACATAGCATCACTTGGAGCACCAACTCTGGCGGAATGGAACATGTTGGTTGTAGGAGTTTAGTTTTATGCCGCTTTTAGCAATATTCCAGCAATATCACGGCGGTGGACCCAGAAATGGGCTTTACACATTGTGCCTATGTGTGGAATCGAACCTGTGTCTTCAACCTGTGATGTTAGCATAAACATCCACACTTTCTCTGGTGGCAGTGACATCTCTAGTGGCACAGTTGTTCCACATGGGGTGGTATTAACATGACTTACAGCACGAATATCAACTACTGCTCTGATAATATATAATTACATCACCCGTAACAATGGCCCCCACCACTTGTACCAACTGTATCAATATATTTGTCCTGATGGTAAACAAATCAAGAATTTCGTTGTTTTTCGTTTGTTTTGGTACCATAATGATGAATCACTGTACTAGCGTCATCACGTATTTTGATTCATGCTGTTGATCACTGAATTGTCTGGTCCAGACTCGATTATTTACAGACCGCCGCCATATAGCTGGAATATTGCTTTGTACGGCGTAAAACTAAACTCACTCACTCACTTATTTTGCTGATACTAAAGTCCTTTAAACCACTGTGTGTTCCACTTGTTGTGTTTCTGTTAACACAATTGATGTCAGTGTTACCACCACGTCTTATGATGGTAACAATATCCCTATATCAATTGTGGTACAACATCTTCAGATGTTTACCCCCCTTGCTGCAATGATGGCACAACCTGTTCAGATGGCTAAACACCAATGACTCCGGATCCTCTACTGCCACCACTATGTAATGTATTGTCTCGTGGATGATGCCTACTGTACCGTGCCATGCCAAAGTTATCCTCTCTTCATTTCGGCCGTTAACTTCGCTAAAGCCTTCTGTTCAACAGCTGTTCAAATTACAATACCAATAAAATATTGCAATGCCGTATGCCCCTGTTGATATATTGCAGTCCCACTTACGAAAAATGCCTTCGAGGTATTATCGGTAATAAACGGTTATACATATCGTTATCGGTGTAAGGATAATTAATCCGATCAAGGAGCAGTCGAAAATTATATGAGAAAAAGTGTGATACGGCTAGGGTCATCAGGCGAGGTGTTAACCTGTATCTACCCACAGAGATTACATGACAAATGCGAGAAGCAGGACACTTGATTACAATAATGGTTTGTGGATCTGTGTGAGCGTGTGTTCTTGAACGAAATCCGCTATGTACAAACCCAGTTCTTATTGATTTAAACATGCATGGCGCACTGCGACAATATAAAAACAGGTCAAGATCAAAGCTGATGATCACCACTGATCAAGGCTTCATTTTAGCCTCACAGAACGCGCGGCCGTATCTGAACTGAGCCAATGGGAGATGATGGAAGGCGGAAACCCTACGTGTGAGTGGCCAGATCGGGAATCGCTATAGCTCATGTATATTAGCAGAGTGATTGTTGACAGCCTCATTCAGCACACACCTATGCCATTTGACATCTCGCTGTGGGAGCTACGTCACATAGTAACCAGGTGCCATCTCGCCGTCACACAGCGGGGACCTGCCGCAGATACTGTGCAAGTACGATTCATCATGAGATTTTGGACAAGGCGTGGGGGTGAATAATACAGATTTATTGCTTCAGGATTTTAACTCAGTATAAAGAAATAACAAATAACTTCGCCTCTAAACTGTCGATGCTTACGGACTTGTTTGGTCCTTCATGTTGTTAGTTGTATGTCATCATCATCATCATCAGCAGCAGCAGCAGCATCAGCATCACCATCACACAGAGTTGTGATGCAAGCACTTCCTAAAAAACGAATAATATTAAATAAACGAATGTTATGATGTTTACAAACATTGTTGGAAACGCTGCCTGTAGTTTACTGTTGGTGTGTTGCTCCCCGCCCTCTTCACACTTGTTGCTGGACAATTCTCCTCCCTTCGCCAAGCAGTGGTCATTTCATGTTGTCGCATATACCTTATCAGTTGTCACTAACCAGTAGCTTCTGTGTTTATAGAAATATTCGGTATACCTTTTCTCTGCATTGCATTAAAATTATGTGACTGTCGTCGAAATATGCTGGGGTATTATTCATATTACTGTGCATTTTGTGAGGATTACTACAACTTCGTATATTCCTGTTATAATATAATATCAAGATATGTGTGATCGTTCAAATGTTCAAACCTAACAGCTCAAGAAAGTTCAGAACTGACAAACTATGTTGGTAAAGAACTCATATCAGATCCATGCCCTCCTGAATTTGTATGGACAATGATGTTGGTGTACAGGCTCACTTAGCTGCCAAGGTCGATGCTGACGTAATTGTCGAAGTAGTCGTCAGATGTCAGTGTAAACGTGAACATCGCTGTCCCACTTGATGTTCACACAGCTTGCAGAGTGAACGCAGACATTGCTGATGCAGTATATACTGACGTCGTTGTCACAGTGAGCAGTACGTTCTCGGCCGGTGCCCTACTAGGAATATTAATCGACGCACTGTTCAACACATTTACTTTTCACTTTCAGAACTGAAATTCCGCTTATTATCACCGTCTCAACACGCCACAGCAGCCGAAGAGGATTGTACAAGCATGCCTTCTGCTAGTCCACAATATAGTGTAAGTATACATGTTATACTCACCTTGTACTGTGTTAAAGAATGACAACATACTAGTGTAAGTATGCACATTGTGTATATAGGCTATATCATGTAAAGAACAGCACTCTAGTGTGAGTATACACATTGTGTCTATAGGCTATACTATGTAAGAACAACACTCTCGTGTGAGTATACACAAAGTATACACATATTGTACTGTGCTAAAGAATGACACCAAACTGATACACCTATACATATTGAGCATATAGATTATACTACGTAAAGTCCACAAAGAGTATTAGTACACAATGTAAACAATATACAAGCTTAGTAGACAATAACATTAAGTGTTGTGTGTATGTATAAACAGTGTTAGTATATCCATGGATAATGCGAAGTCCTTGCAGTATAAAGTGTCGAGGGCAAATCTGTCCCAATTTCCATCTTTCTTGCCATGTTTAGCCATAACGTTACGGAGGTTAATACTTCTACGAACTCAAACAAATTAAAACTGAATTTTTATAGTCATTACATTATTGATTTTATTATCTCAAAAAGTGTATGCACCATTTTATGAACTAATTCTAACTTGTTTAATCTGACGTTCATTCATCAATTAGCCGAATCGGGGAATGTGATAAATCTCAAAAGAAAAAGTGACAAATTGCTTTACTGTAACATCTTAGTTTGGTCACAATATTTCCATTTGAGGCATGTCTACTTGAGAAACTAAGTAAGAACTACCCCAGTCAGTCACAGTGACAGCTCGTCGTAATACATTGTCATCAAGTACAGAACATCAAATTGGCCGACACAACAAACGCGGCGGGAGCGATTTCCGAAGTTGTTATTGAACCCGTGGCGATTAGTGTAAGTCGTCTTGATCGATTTGCCGACCATTGAAGGTGATTATAAAGATGTGACAAACTGATACTGAGGTAAAGGCAAAGACTGCTCCACAGTCACTGTCAGTCTCCACACGGAGCAGTATGTAATACAATAGTTTGGTTGTGCATCTCTCTGTTTTGGTTACGACGCCGGATCGAAGAGAGGATATATTCTTGAACGAGCATGTAGTCAAACACTTTGATGTAGCCTAAAATACTGATTAAAAAGTCTAAGTTACCGGACACAACCCTCCTGTGTGTCATCTTGCCTAGAATTCCGGGTTTTTTTCTCGAGGACATGAGAGGAGTCAAGAAATAATTTCATGAAAGACGTATGAAAGTCGAAACGTGCCGTTCATGTGCTGGTAAAGTTCAGTCTCGCGGCCATGTGGCTGCTTCATGTCCTATTGTAGGAGCAGCATATTCTATAAACTTGAAATTACAAATTATACACATATAGACGACATACAGTGTTAGTGTGGCCATAGGGAATATTGTATAATGGCGTAAGCATATAAGTCTTAGATTGTTAATAAATCCTAGGGAATTATAGTACAATAGTGCAGGTATTCACTTCTAAACGCTATACAGACTCAGTATACCATATAGAATAACAGTAACATGTTACCAGTATATACTCATGAACTCGATAGTGTTAGTATACAGAGTAACAGAACTATAGTGTTGTCAGTATACGCTTGTACATTTGGCAGTGTTAGTATACCATATAAAATAACAGCATAATTTTCTCAGTATTCACTTATAAATTATTATTGTTAGTATACCATATAGAATAACAGTACAGTATTCACTTATAAACCTGGAAGTGTTAGTATACCATATAGAATAGCAGTACAGTATTCACTTATAAACCTGAAAGTGTTAGTATACCATNTAGAATAACAGTACAGTGTTCACTTATAAATCTGAAAGTGTTAGTATACCATATAGAATAGCAGTACAGTATTAACTTTTAGACCTGAAAGTGTTAGTATACCATATAGAATAGCAGTACAGTATTCACTTATAAACCTGAAAGTGTTAGTATACCATATAGAATAGCAGTACAGTATTCACTTATAAACCTGAAAGTGTTAGTATACCATATAGAATAACGGCATAGTGTTGTTAGTATACACTTATAAACTTGGTAGTGTCAGTATACCATATAGAATAACAGTTCAGTATTCACTCATAAACTTGATAGGGTTGGTATACTGTATAAAACAGAATACTGTTGTCTGTATAATTATGCTTATAAACTTGAAAGTGTTAGTGTACAATGTAAACTAACAGCATAATATTGTCAGAATACACTCATAAATTCGATAGCGTTAGTATACCATGTAGATAAGCAGTGTAGAGTATGTTATAGTTATGTGAGAATATAGTGTTAGTAAGCTCGAAGAGAATAACAGGAACGTTGTGTGGATAAAGAGAATAACAGGAAAGTTGTGTGGATATAGAGAATAACAGGAAAGTTGTGTGGATATAGAGAATAACAGGAAANTTGTGTGGATATACACATAGAGAGTAACAATAAACTATACACATGGAGCGTAACAGTAAAATAGTATACACAAGGCAATACATGCATGTCAAAAATAGACACAGTGGTGCCTAATAATTTTGTTTATATGTTTTTTCATAATCAGCAATATATATTATATGTCATGAATAAATTATAAGTGCGTTTTAATTATGTGTATTTTGTTGGTTACATCTAAGCTTTAACATATTTTGTTCAATGTTGGTATCGTCTCAATCATTATGCGGCGTTTAAGAACCGTCTAGTGCACCTCTATTAACAGGTGGTGCTCAATTTTAACTTTTTAAAGTTTGACTTATTTATCAACCTGACACATTTGTCTCTGGTAGGAATATATTGCTCAGACGACACAAGTATTCTCCCCTCTTAGACGAACAATTTTCTTGCTCAGTGAAGTACAGTAGGCAAGTACGCCTTTGAAGTTTCATATCATATATCCGCCATATGATGCAGTGAATAGTTATGCTTTTATCGTTTGCTTTCCTATGAAGGAAGCCTTTTTATCTATAGAGTGGGTGAGTTTAGTTTTACGCCGCACTCAGCAATATTCCAGCTATATGGTGGTTTTATCTATATAAACCGACAAGAACGTTCAGAGGCGATACCGGGATGGGTAGGTCAGGCTAGGTTAATGCATATCACCGTATCCCAGCTGCGTATATCCATGATGCCAATCACTGGAGTATCTAGTCTGTTTTTGCCAGACCGCCGTCATATAACTGGAATATTGTTAAACGTGAAACAAACAGACATAACACGGACCGATGCCAGTACGACTGTCAGGTGTTCCTGGGTGATATCATGACATGTTTATCAGGGTACTGCTGATGTATGTACAACGTGGCAGCGTTCCAAATATAACATGTATGATACACTTCTGTTGTTCACAGTATCCTGTGTCAGATTACGGATATCCCGGACCTCAAAATGACTGTTTCCATGACAACGGGTTCCAGAGCGGCTATGACCCCTTTACACAACTGACTGCCATGGCGGCCGAACAAAACTTTACCGGAAGTTACCATGGCTCCCAGTGCCCTAGTCCCAACTACACCATGCAGCAGAGTCACGTGCAGTTCCCCGCCAATGTGGCCTCGTCGCCGCCTCAGTACTTCAATTCCGGCATGTCGTGCAGGTTCAGTTCCCAGAGCAGTGAACGGAGGTCGTGTGACATGGAGTCCAGCAGCGACTCCTGTAGTCGGAACAACAACTGCAAGAAATCCTATCCGTCCCACACCGATGAAGTGTTTGAAGGTGAGGGTCTTTAGCGGTCCTTGGATTACCGACCATGATCCAAACCCGTTGGTCTGGAGTATTGGTTCGTTGTTGATGGTCAAGTGAATTCGCTCTGTGCAGGTTGGTGATTGCGTGGTTTCATATGGACGTAGATTTTGGTAAGCTTTGGTAGATTGATTGTTGGTTGGGAGCTTTGATAGATTGATTGTTGGTTGGAAGCTTTGATAGATTGATTGTTGGTTGGAAGCTTTGATAGATTGATTGTTGGTTGGGAACTTTGATAGATTGATTGTTGGTTGGGAGCTTTGACAGATTGATTGTTGGTTGGAAGCTTTGATGGATTGATTGTTGGTTGGAAGCTTTGATAGATTG
>VKKT01010821.1:0-13161 GCA_008038995.1 Haliotis laevigata | reverse complement strand
CCGTGATATTGCTGGAAAATTGCTAAAAGCGGCGTAAAACTAAACTCAGTCAGTCAGTTCATTCTAACAATCCCGTTCAGATCAAATGTTTTGGAATTGCCCCATGTCGTTCTGTGTGAAGATCTGACTTTAATGGCCGTCGCGGTAGTTGAACTTCCAGCCAATCAAACAAACCTTGTTCATTCTCGGTATATTCTTGAGAAACTCGTGTAATTCCGGGAAAGGCGAATACCCACTCGTGTCTCGGCATTAGTGAGCGAAACATTCCGATCAGCACATCGTATTTCTGTATCTCGGAAATAAACTTATGACAATCAGTTCAGGATAATGTGCATCCCTGCATTAACACCGTCTTCACGTGATTTTATGTCTGTTATCCGCGGCTTTTCGAACGTTTCAGATGAGATTCAGAGCTTCTTATGTTTTGTCATTGCAGGCTATTTCTACCTGGGCACCATGGCTCTGTGTGCGTGCAGCGTGATGCTGTCCATATTTGTCAGCAACATGGGTCAGCCAGGTGTGCGACACAAGCCTCTACCTGGATGGCTCAAATGGGTGAGGACAATGATGAAGGGTAAAGGTCACCCTGAACTTGTGGAATATTACACTGATACTCAAAGACTTAATATATATTTCACTTAATATAATCTCTGTATAAGAATAGATAATACGTCAACATAGGTATTCCCTATTTTAGATTCAGAACATGATTTTATTGATAATGTATTAGAACGGTTTTTAATGACATGGGCATAAGACATTAGAAAGTGATTGGGGAGAGTATATTTTTCTTCTTTCCACTGCTATATTAAAATTACAATACACTCGCGTACTTTAACTCCAAATTGTGATTATTGTGTATCATTTTACGCCTGACATGACAATTATCAGATTTGATTTGATATCCCAATACACTCTCGAGTACATCTAATGCAATGAATCTTTAATTCAGGTATTGGATGTTCAGCCACATGATTGCTATATACTATATACTAGCTTATGACTTGAAAAGAGTGGCACAGCCTCGTTGATCTGTGGTGAAATGGAATGAAACAAAATAAAACTATACAATATTGTGGGTTCAGAATATATTTGACTGTCCGTATTTTTCTGTGATTTTTTTTACTTTTCACTAAATTCAGTTTTACCCCTCGTTGTGGATATTTATCAGATACAAAATGTATTTTTGCCTTTATACTCTCTTAAAACTCGGGTCAGACTGATCTATCTATCTATCTGGGTTTTTTTGCTTTTTCGCCCGTGTGCTCACTTACGGGTTGAGATTTGAGATGAGAAACCTATAATGTATACGAGAGGCTATATATATCATCCGTGTTAAGTTTTCGAATGTATGAGTATCAATGGCCCACTCATTATTTAGCAGGTTAAGGGACAGTCCATGGGAGGGAGGGGGGAGGCTGGGACACGGATTGAAATAATCTGGCTCACGTTTTATAAAAAAAAAATATATAATGCCTCGTTGTGGATGCTGAATGTCTTGTCCATGGGGATAAATGACGATACCCTGTATATTGCATCTTTCAGACTTACACTTTATGCGAGATTAGTCTAGTCTACCGTTGCTCGTAAAATCTATAGTGTCTCATAATATTCATCTTGCACTTTCAGCTGTGCCTCAGTCGATATGGGTTCCGGCGGTTCTTCTGCATCGACAACTACGAGCCCGTCGACAACGTGTACTCCGTCAGCCTCAAAAGCCTGTGCACACCGGAAAGAACCACGCAGCCATCTTTAGACCCGGAGAGTTCTGCGCAACCGGAAGCAGTGTCTGACATGGACGATATCAGGAAATGTTTGCACTACTTGGTGGGCAAGCAGTCAGCGGAAGTGACGTCAAGAAATGTACGTCAGGACTGGGTGGAGCTTGCGCTCGTCTTTGACCGGATCCTATTTGTCGTCTTCCTCGTACTGTATGTTCTTTTTGCAGTCAACTTCCTGACATGATCGCTTCCGTCTTACAAGACATCTCAGCCAGCACGGGGATGACTCCTCATTGGAACAGCTTCCAGTCACGTAACTATCACATGACACAACAGAATCTTCCAGGGATTGTGGCCTGTGTTTAAAAACTTCATTTGTTTATCCTCCAAAACAAAGCATACATCAAATGTATGACTTTTTATAAACCAGCCATCGTTTTACGAGGTCATATGTGTTATATCTACGCCAGCGCCAGCGCTAATCAACATGACGGAAGAAAACGAGTGGTTCCGAGTGTGATGTCATTCGAGTAGTTCAGGCACACATCCAGATACCACTGTTTTGGGATCTTTTGTGCTATTTAAAGGTGCATCCAAATAACCCACACGTCACTACTTACAAAGGTTTGATTTGACAAGAAACATTTGAAGGTATAAAATCAGACTCACATCAACAGTGAATGTGTTTGTTTAATACTTGCAGGAGATATATAGTGGTCCAGTACTTTTGGAGAACAATCTTCTGAAACAACTAAGACATGTATATACATCTGACTGATTTAAGATTTCAAGAAGAGTTTATGTAAGTGAGCATTGGCTAGTGAATGCGACTTGTGACCTTTTCAGAAGCTAACGAGAAAACGCCCGGGTTATATCACCAAGAAACGTTTCCTTTCCTTTCTGTCGTCTTGATACCAGTTCCATGTCGGATGCACCATGGAAGCATGTTGTGTAGGCGAGCCTACAGACCGGTTACAATGGTGTGCGCTTGCGGGTTTTGCGTGACAACTCGTGTCATTTCGGGATATTCCGGCAGAGGTACAGATACGCTGCGTATCTGCGTAAATTACGCAAATGTTATTTGACAATTCAATTCCTATTACGTCTATTGCGTACACGTACACTTGAATTTTTGTAAATACTCATTAAATGTGATCTTACATGCGTACACATAACTGAGGTATATTGAGAGGCTGTATTTCAGGACATGAAGGTGACAACTTGCAGTCTTTCTTAAAGTTTCTCATATTACAGATCAAATATAAATAACAAACACTTACATTTAAACTTTGTTATATTTTTAAAATTAATGGAAAATAGCAAAATACCCAATTGAGTTTGAGTGAGGTGAGTACAATTTATTTTGTTACTCAAAGGAAAAGTAGGATGCCCAATTGAGATAAACACAAGCGAGTACATAACTCAATGACCCAAAAAGGTATCTCTAGCTCTGTTCCGGAGTTCGAGGAAGGAAAGATAACTTTCAATTTCAATTATTGCGAGCATTACTGAGTTTTTAAAAATCAATCCAGAGCATGTTAGGATTTTTAAGCAATTATGCACCATATATACTGACATATAAAAGAAAGTTCACGATTGGTGTTTGGAGATTATGAAACGAAAAAAAACGTAAATAATTTTAAAAGTATATGATTGTGACTTACACAAAGCACCGGGTGTGTACTTTCTTTTTTTACGTCAGTATATTTATCATGACACTGTACGACTGCCCCAGGCTTGAAGTGAGGCTAATGTGCACATGCACATGTACATGCATGTTTCCAATCTGTATTTGTAAGGTTGTGAGTTTGGCATTGCGTGTATTCGGGATGTTATATTAGGAACAGTATTTACATGAAACTGCAATAGCGTGTAGTGCTGGGATCGTGTGTTAATGTTTCGTTTGGTCATCATTGATTGTGAAATTATTACATGACTCTGTATGTTGACTCAGTATGTGTATATATGTAATCCTGATATGAATTGTAAGATAATTGATACTGAAGCTACGTCAGAGTTCACTGTTATGCATCACATCACATCGAAGGTCCGCCCAGCGCCCTTACCAAACACTGGCCAGATTTACATTTGACCAGGAATACCATCTGCGCATGCGCATGAATCGCAATGTCTTAGACATTACATTTTTCGAAGACTGTACACAGAAATGTGCCTTGCAATATTGTTTCTGCATCTACCTGTATTACTTCAAGGTTGTGTCAAAACATTGTGTCTATTTTGTTTTAATAAAATGCAATGTGCAATGTCAACACTGCGTCCTTGTCAAGCATATGTGAGTCTCCGCGTCCACATGGACGTCATGCACGTCGTACGTGGGCAGCAGTGACTGGGTCCATTGTAAACCCAATATATGTTCAATATAGATGTATACGTACCTCTGTACCGTATCGTGGTTTAATTGATAAACACAATAATATGAAGCAGTTGATTCTAACTTACGTGACAATTTACAAATGTAATTTTCCTACCTAATTTGTGATTCCTGAAATAAAGTCATCGGCATGCAAATTCAACTCGGTCACAGTATACTCCGAACCGTCCCTCCCGATAATGCCAAGTGCGTAGCAAGCACCATCTCCTAGAATCCATTTGTATCATGCGGCCGGGGATCGAACCACGTATATCTTCAGGCAGAGGCTGTATCCACCAGGCCACGGCAGCTGTCGCCTCGTCGGGCACAGATTTACATTAGGTATTTGAGTGTGCTAAATCTGTAACTGATTTATCGAATAATGTTGAACCTTTGTGAAACGTTACATATTTACATATTGCTCTAATTAACTGAAGTGCATGATTCCTAAATGTAAAAGAGCATCTGAGGTTCTGAAGTTCTTTCAAGTATGATATGTGAGCCTTTTTCCCGGAACACAAATGCAATCCCTAGAACATTAGTAGAGAGAGAATACAGCTTGAAAATTACCTTCGCCAACCTTGATTAAAAGTTTAGATTTTTGTTTTTTCAAGTGCCTTTTGCACTTACTTCTGTAGTTTTTGGGCAGATTTATCCTTAGATTCCTTGAAAACTGTTCTTATTACGTGCAAAAGCTATTGTGATTACTAGACAGAAATTGGAAGAACAGCAAATAACCGAGTTTATAGACAAACAGAGCAGTTCCAGAGAAGTATTCTTCAAAGAAAGGTCACCCAAACTGTCGGAAACGGATTTATGTAGAGAGCTGCGACGCTTGAAAGTTGACTTAGTTTCTTCGACCTCTCCGTTTTTATCTTTGGTGTTAGTATATTCTTTGATGGCGTTAACCGTTCCAGTTCAAACACGTGAATACCGGTAGGCAGAATTGCAAGTCGATATTCAGAGCGGACACTTTTGGCTCAATCAGATAAGGCTCCGGAATTCGCTGTGTTGAGTTGTTTCCTTTGGGTATAGCTGAAACCTGGGATAATGGGTTCGAATCTGGGTGCAGTCTGATTATGTTTGTCAACACCATGCCCCTGGTTGAGGATTTCTCAGAAGTCTCAATCGTCAGGACCTGCATCGCTTCCGACTTTTCTGTCACGTCAAGCTGGCAAGCAGAAGTAATACATAGATACAAGTTTACAAAATCTTCAATGAGGTCCTCAACCGTTTACGATTTTTCCATGGCTCGGGCGGTATACTAATAGAAACGCCGGTAAAATATCAGTTCGGTTCTGAGAATATTTGAGTATTCACGGAATCAACCGAGTGACGGAACCTGACCAGCCGATTCATTTAGTCGCCCCTAGCAACCAGCACAGGTTTTTTGGGTCCAATTCTGACCCGAAGATAACCACGTGTTCCTAATTAAATCACCTCTTACTACAACCAATGGTGTACTAGGGACACATTCAACCCCGGGTCTCAAGGGAGTTTGATTTGGAATCCTGCTTCAAAGTTCACCTTCTGAGAGATCAAGCGCGGGTTTTTAAGGCGTTTTTCAATTATGAATTAGGAAAGATGCCAGTTGCCATAGCGACCGACATCCATTTGCAAAGGCATCTTACAATGTAGTCACGTCGAGTATATGCCTAAAAGTCACTTGACTGAAATTACTTAATTACTGAAAGACGCTAATCCTATTGTAAATCCCCATCACCGTTGTATTGTACATTAACCGTCAGCCAACCGGAACGACCCGAGGAACTAGGTCATTAGTCATTAACAACTGTTGTTCATGCTAATAACTTAAGCCGGTTCGGGGCCTTTGGTCCAGCGACGCAGGAATCAGGTGTCACATTTAGCCTAGAGCTTGGGTTAGACAAGGTGCTCCAGGGCAATACCAATTCTATCACATGTTGACAAGGCCCATGGTGCTTCATCATGAAGGAACGTGATTAATGTTTGTGACTCCTCCAATTTGATTTAAACAGTAAGGATCAAAACAAAGAAAACATTTCTTTCTTTTCTGTTTGGGGGAGGAGGAGAGGTGAACATTTTTATGTAAATTAAATTAAGTGTTGCAGTTATGACTATTTAACCATCACTTATTCCTGCAACACTTTGTGAAAAGTAACATCTGGCTTGGTAATGTTGTATATAAAGTAACAGGTTCAATAAACACCATGTAAGAAACTCAATTTTCAACCACGTAACCCCATTTGTTTGTGCAGGTGTTAACCACAAACATCATATGCAAAAACATCTTTGTCTGTAAAACGTAACACCAAAACACATCCAATAATTTGCACGTACAGCACGCAGTTGCGCCACGCAGTTGTGTAAGGTTTCAGTACCATTTTTGACACTTTCAAAGAAGGTCGATTTATATCTGGTAACCATAAGGGCCCGTAAGACTCGCGAGACGCTACTTCCTTTACTAAGCTGGGTCCCGGTTCCCTTTGCATGCGCCAACTTGCGAGATGCGAGACGGCCCAGCTTACTTCCGGTACCAGATTTTCGGTGACAGGCGTATATCCAAGAACTAGGTCTGCTTCCAAATTGCGCGACCGCCAAATATGACTTTACTAGACCGGACCAAGTGTACAACCATGCTTGGCTGTCACAGCTGTTGACAGTCGTAAAAGTTGGCTAATTTGGGGATGGTTAGATCGGAAATTTGTTATTCCTTACCGCCATTGAAAACCATGAGACTATTCGAAAAGGTATGAAGTACTTTGTCACCTGAAGTACTAAGGTCTCGCGAAGTGTCGTGACCTACTTACGTGCCCTAGTCCTGTTAATCGTATTGTTTCTGATTATCACAAAGCTGTGATTTACTTGACTTCATTAATTGTTTGTATGCGATGAAGCGTGTACGTGGAGCGTCTACGATCAATTCACAAGCCAAAGTGAGCGTGCAGTGGTCAATGTTTAATAGACTGATTGTTTCTATGATTGATAGATTCTGGAACAGGTACAAACAAACCCAAAATGGTGATGATTGATCCACTTTAGGTGCCCATTGTTAACCAAAAGAGCGCAGGATTGATTGATCGGAAACCAAGCGCTACAAAAATCGAGTTCGCGAATCAAATTGCTGCCATCTTTCATGAGGTTACAGGAGCACAAGTAACGAGTCATCTACATACATACGGTCACTAATTTTGCCACCCTTTGCAAATCGTCACATTGTTTACAGATTTTTTGGGCGGACGCAGCTTAAAAACTCGTCACTGTCACGTGTCCTGTTTTCCGACGAGTCGCAGTTCAATTTTGGGGTCGTGTCTGAGAATATCGAAATGGACAACAGACCAGTGTCAACCTGATTTGTTGTTGGTTTGTTGTTTAACGTCGCACCTGGCATGTCATATTGACCCGACCCGTGAAGACCCGGGTTAGAACTGATCTTCAGTAACCCAGCTTGTCGTAAGAGGCGACTAACAGGATCAGGTGGTCAGGCTCGCTGACACTTGTCATCGTATCCCAATTGCTAGATGTTAATCACTCTATTATTTTCAGAACGCCGCCATATAGCTCGAATATTGCTGAGTGCGGCGTGAAACCGAAATCACTCACTCACTCTCTCATATTGTCCCATTTGCGCACATCGGTGCCTATGATGTCAACCACTACATAATAAGGATTCTTTTGTGGCCAACGTTTATATGGACTTGAGACCCGGGAAGCTACGAGGTAGAACTGGTCTGATTTACGGGATCGGGTGGTCAAGCTCGCTGACTTGGTTGAATGTCATCATATCCACTTTGCTCATAACGTCAGTCACTGGATTGTCTGGTCTAGACTCGATTATTAACACACAGTCGTCGAGGCGGTGGGGTAGCCTAGTGGTTAAAGTGTTCTCTCGTCACGCCGAAAATCCGGGTTTGATTCCCCACATGGGTACAATGTGTGAAGCCCATTTCTGGTGTCTCCTGTCATGATATTGCTGTATATTGCTAAAAGCGGCGAAAAACTAAACTCACTCACTCCGTCGGAATATTGCTGAGTATGCATTAAACAACCAATCAACCAACAAACCATTTCGTCACTTTGACAATATTGAGCGGCAGTGTTGGCCTTTTAATTAACTCCACTCTGCCTCTGTCTCGTGTGTTCGCACTGGGTGGTAGCCCTGTAAAACCCACGCTGTCGACTGTTATTATGAATCGTCAATCACCCGTGAAAAGATCCAGTTTAACTCCTTCAGAACCTATATATCTTCCGATCCTTCTCGTCGGCTATTCTCAGCTTTCGTATTTACAGTCGTTGTAAAAAACAATTAAAAATGCACAAAAATTACCTAGTATTATTAACTAAGCCCTGAGCATGAAGAAAAGGAACTTAGAATTTCAGTCTCATGAGTCTTGAACGGAGCAGATCGTGCATATCCATTGTGCGAAACTGTTTAGTCAAGGGAGGTAACTGAGGGAAGGACAATGATTAGGATGTTGATCCGGCAAAACCAGTTACGGTTCAGAGGTTTTAATGTACACGCTCTCTGTGCCGATTGATAGATCATGTGACTGACTCCATGACAACATAATGCCGTTCGCAAGACCCTGATCCCTTCAGCCATGTGTGTGTACGAGTTCCCTCGCAACTAACAACAGTGCTTACGTTTATCTTATGGACAATTATTTCGTTGTTTGAAAACTATTGAATTATTCATAGGTACTTAGTGAACATCTAAGTAATCAGTCGTGCCCTTCACATTAAAACGTTCCGACTGTTTATTTTCAGAATGTTTGTCTTTAAGAATTCGTTAAACCATTTATCGTTGTGTCATGTAATTATGACAAACGGCGATGAGGATGGTTCTGAAAAGAGTGAGTTTGGTTTTACGTCGCTTTTAGCAATATTCCAGCAATATCCCGGCGGGGGACAGCAGAAGTGGGCTTCACACAATGTTCCCATGTGGAGAATCGAACCTGGGTCTTCGGCGTGACGAGCGAACGCTTTAACCAGTAGGCTACCCCAACGTCCCGGTTCTTATAAGCGGAAGCATGCATTAATATTATTATTATTGTTATCAACAATCATAACCTTACCTTTATCACAAAATAGACTGAATATAGATTCGTTTCCTTTCAATGTATGCATTGTCATATATTATGCCTGATCCAAAGTTTTGATTTAGCGAACATCATTCGAATAATACGGAGTGCGAGAAGAGCGAGGTTGTCAACATCAGTGAAACATGTCAAGAAGGATTTGTCTGTGGCCAACGTTCATATTGGCCGGAGACTCGCGATGATATGGGGTATGGGGTGGTCAAGCTCGCTGACATGGTTGGTTGAATGTCATCATACCCCCATTGCTCATGACGTCAATCACCGGATTGCCTGGTCTTGAATCGATTATTTACTGACCGCCGTCACATAACTGCAATAATCCGGCATGCAGAGTTATACACGCAATCCAGGAATGTAATTTATATTGATTCTTAGTTCATACTCTGACGAATTAATCTTGAACACAGTCAAGCATATGATTATTGAAACTTTAATCACTATGACGACATCCTTTTAAATATATTTCTTGCGTCGATCTCTTGATCTTGAAAAGACATACAAATATATACCATCGTTAGACATCTCGCATCATAACACGTCTCATGATGTTGTTGACATTGCGACACTATTAAGTTACTTGGATATCGCTTCACAAATCTCGAAAACAAAACAACATTTAAACCAGCCTAAAATGATTTGTAGATATCGATCACGAAAGAGCAACGTCTGAGTGCGTCGGTAATAATTTATGAGTATAGCTAGTTGTCACACCAATACGATCACACCAAGCGTGAGCGCGTTACGTTCTGTTTTCATACATTCGGGGGTAGTCTCAACGAGCACATGCTTGTCGTATCTACAACAAATATAGCATTAAGGAAATCCGTCACAATGCGCTTAACCGAGCTCAGTTAGACAGTCCTCATACCCCAGCACAGCAGTAAGGGTGTTGATTTTCTTTTTGTTTTTAAGGAGTATGTGCATTTAGCAAGAGAATCTCGAAATAAGCGAGATAATTCATCAATATGGACGATACTTTAAGTATCGGTGACATTGTGTGTCTCTATTCGGAGGAATCGCTCGGATATGTTTACTCCTCACAAACAAGGTAAGCCTGTCACGATATTTAGACCCGATATTCAACTTCGCATATCTGTGGTGGGTTATATTGTCAGCTGTAGACAATAACATAACTTACTGAAATGTGAATGTGTGTGTATAATATACGCAGATGGTTTATTTCAGATCTTTATGGAAACGAAGACAGTTATGTAACGCATGTTACGTTGCATAATGACGTCTGTGATGAGTGTTTTTTCTATTTAAAAAACTTCTTATATCATGAATACCAGATATTTCGTTCCGCCACGTGGATGCGACAGTATTCTCGGCAAAGGCGTTAGTTAAACCCTCAATGTTAAAGACGCGGCACATGATTGAAATACATATTAAGTGAAATTTAAACGTTTGTACGTTTTTTCATAATTCAAGCGTTGATTTTAAATCTGCTTAAAGAACAAATCATATATGAAGTTTGGATAATAATGTTGAATCAACTATATTTTACATGAACTAGAATATGAAAACTACTGCAATGGGATAGTACACATACACTATATATTCTAAATGAATGATTTTCAAAATACCCAGGGTTTTTTTCTTTTTCAAATATTATGAAATAATTATCAGTCGCCTGTCAAAGTGAGTATAAACAATAAGTGAGACACTGGGACGATCGATGTTAACGCGTTCCGTGTTTTATCAGGGAGAAAGTTAACGCCAGTGTATATTGATATGATTATTCCTGATGATGATGATGATGATGATGATGATGATGATGGTGATGTGCATGATGATGATGAGGAGGAGGAGGAGAGAGAACGTTGGTGCCAGTGTATATTTGCATTATTATTCCTGAAGATGATGGTGATGATGATGGTGATGATGACAGTCATGATCACACTTGTGTAAGATTATCAATAATATCAATAATCACACTTTTGTAAGGATTATAACAAATATTAATCATAATCATGGCGCGTATGTAATAATACCACTGCTACTACTACAAATAACAACGATATCCGATCTCTATGTCCCGTGTACTCATGCTGGTCATCACAGTATAGATCAATAACCGATCGAACGCGCTGGTCAGTCTTCACTGTGAACGGATTCACATTTGCTATTATCAAACACTCCCGACACCACAACCCAGCTGTTATACATCAATTCATAGCGGACGATCATCGCCTGCCGTATCTGTGTTACGTAACAGCTACGACGCCTCGTTGCCATAACTTAAACAACGGCGCTGTAGGGGTGCCCGGTACGGTCCCTGCACCTGTATGAGGCGTAAAGGAGATTAAGTGGATCGGGTGGTCAGGCCCCTGACTGTGTTGACTGCATGGCATCGTGTACGACTGTGTTGATCATGACGTCGATCACTGTATTGTCTGGTCGCGACTTGATGTTTTACAGCCGCCGTCATACAGCTGGTGTGAGTGAGTGGGTTTAGTTTTACGCCGCTTTTAGCAATATTCCAGCAATATCTGGGGACACCAGAAATCCGCAACATTTTGTACCCATGTGGGGAATCGAACCCGGATATTTGGCGCGACGAGCGAACACATTAACCACTAGGCTACCCACCGCCCCTCATACAGCTGGAATATTACAGAGTACAAACAAACAAACAAACATAACCATAAACACAGAATTCAAACTGATATTATACGTTGTGTAATGACATAGTCAGCAATATTCCAGCTGATCGAAAGAGCATGCAAATAATCGAGTCTGAGCTACACAAGCCAGTGACTGATTTTAAGCGCAACGTCTATGCGATTCACCACTCAACCAAATCCCCGAAACTCATCACCTGACCATTCTGTCGCCCGAAACGACGAGTACAGCTGTGTAGCTAGGGACCTGTCCTCACCCGGAATCCCCTCGCGGTCGTGTTGTCATAGCTGGACAAATATTATGCATGGCCAGGTTTAATTGACCCTGTACTATTGTTACAGGGTAAATACGCATATTTCGAGGGAGTAACTATATATTTTTCATCTATTCCTAACGTTACATCACGCGAGGTTAAGCGGTTGGATCGATCGCCCAAGACTGGTGTGGCAACAGAATGGCCGCTTCATCTTTTGTTTGTTTGGCGCATCTGTTAATGGACTGTAACCCAATTTTCGTTTTAAAACTCTTCACTTTTATTCTTGAAATTTGCATTTAAATTAATGTATTTTAAACATTTACACTGTGTATTCACATGTTGGTTGTCGTTTTTGTCGTCGCAATAGCTAAATAGCAACGTCGATGACGTCGATTACAGCAATATAAACACTGACGACGACGATGACGATGATGATGATGATGATGATATTACCGTAGTGATGAAACGATAGTAGTTGTTTCGGGGAAACTGCACTTATTCCTTTAGTATTTCATTATCACTGACTGACTGACTGAGTTAGGTTTTACACCGCTTTTAGCAATATTCCAGCAACATCACGGCGGGGGACACCAGAATTGGACTTCACACATTGTACCCATGTGGGGATTCGAACCCGGGTCTATGGTATGACGAGCCAACGCTTTAACCACTAGGCTACCCCACCGCCCCTTTTCATTATCAAAAGGTGATTAAATGGTTAAAGCGTTGTGTTGTCACATTACATATGCAATTCGGGTTCTATTCCTATGTGTGACGGATATTCTTTTAGTCACCATCGTTGTAAGGACTGATTGGAATGAGGTAGTTACAATGCTGATAGTGTTGCCATGCCCAAAAGAGTGGCTCGGTGCTCATGCAGTCAATCATTGGGATTCCTGGTCCAGATTCGAACTCTGCGATTCGGACTTATGCACTGGAAACAACTCGTTATATCCGTTTCTTTTCACTCTAGTTATATATTTCAATATTCTTCTTAACAGAATAGACCCGTGAAAGTCCGGGTTAGAATATTGATGTTCATTAACCCATGCTTGTCGTAAGAGGCGACTAACGGGATCGGGTGGTCAGTTTCGCTGACTAGGTTGACAC
>VKKT01010817.1:25805-43619 GCA_008038995.1 Haliotis laevigata | reverse complement strand
CATCATCTTCAGATTGGGGACTCTTCGATCCCTTTCTCCACTGTTGTGAAAAATCTGGGAGTGTACATGGATAGCACTCTCTCCATGGAAACTCATATAAATCAGCTGTGCAGAACTATTCACTATCACCTCCGTAACATATCCAGCATTTGCCACCAACTGACCCAAGACACCACCGCTCTGCTTGTTCGCTCCCTCATTCTGTCAAGATTGGACAATTGCAACAGTCTGCTTACGCGTGCCTTCAAAGCCCAGATAAAGCGCCTACAATCTCTTATATCTTCGTAATTCTAACCATTAATGTTTGTGTTCTGGACAGGCAACTAAGATATTACCCGTTTGATCTGGTAATGTTGATACGTACATCCCCTTTTTTGTACCTGGACAAAACTATTCAGTACAATCCTCTTAATTTTTAGTTCGATGACATTACCACCATCATCTAGCATAATAAAATAAGGGGTTGTAAGCATAATATCAATGATCCAGTTTAACTAAGATTCGATGATAACTTCTTGTCGTTAGTACACGTTATCTTGTAAGTGCAGGACATACAAGGTGTTTTGCGTTCCGGGTTGGTGGAATCCCTGCGTGTCCCTGAGATCGGCTAGCGTTACGTTGGGATGATGGTTCATCTCGTATATTAATATGTTACGAAATGGTTTTCAATTGGTTATCTGATAATTCCTCGGATGTGCACTTTAACCCATGAGATGTATGTTGTCGAGTAGGAACATTTTGGTGAGCGATATCATGTCTTCCACGGTCACGGTGACTTCATGCACACTGGTGTAGGTGTTAACGTTCACCCGCACGTAAACGGAGCAAACTTGGTATTGTTGTTGTTTGGCCCGGCAGAGTTTGATCTCTTTCACGATTTTGACAACGTTACGCACTGACGGTGGTTCGCCGAGGTATATTTGGATGTAGAGCGTGGATTTCGCCGGCAGATTTTCCAGGACGTCTACCACGCTGTCGAAATTCCAACACCATCTTCAATCCCACGTGTTGAGTTTTGCTCGACTCCATGTGGGCTACTCTTTGCCTCAACATGCTGACGATCATGCTGCGTCTTTGCGTAGGGACGTAAACCACGAGCAGCGTTCCGTTGTTCATGACTTTCATCAGGTAGTGATCTTTGTTGTCTGTGAAAACGTGGGGAGAGTCAAGCGTGATGTTGAGATTCCAGTCGATTTGGGATGGCACTAATACCCATTTGTTGTCGTTGTTGAAGATGAGAGTGTACTGTGTGTTTGTGGAGACGACCGTGGTCTCGACGTTGTCTAGGTGGAACAGCCTGCTGCAGAACGCTGGGGTTATCGTCCATTCGTCCCCGTCGTTGCGTATCAGGTCGTACCGAGTGTTGTTGACTGCTCCTTCGGTATCGACGAAATCACCTAGGTCGTTGTTCTTGAATCACCAGCAGCAGTAGAGGGCGGCAGTTTGACGCCTTTGTAAATGTTGTTTTTCAGTTGCAAGGGGTGCAGTTTGCCGTTGACTCCGGTTCGTCAAATTCGCGCGTGTCCCCGAGGTCGGAGATCGCTATGTTGGCACATTTTCTAACGCGTGTTCCTGGACCACGAGACTCCGTCATTGCCGTATGTGCAGCGTCGCACTGAGATATCCTACACTTACTGTGTTTAATGTCTAAAACCGATATTTTCAATTCCGTGATGTTGCCTTGGATTAATTTCTTGTACTGCCGTGACGAAAACGATTCGGTTCTTCTGTCGCTGTACTTTTCCATTTTTACCGGTTCGTCTCTCAGCAGTGTGGAAGGCTGTTCGCCTTGAATGTTGTCTGTCGTGCTCAGCTGACCGAGATGAATGCACAGTTCACCATATGGAACGAGATCGGGTAGTTTCGTGCCAGTCATGTTGGTTTCTGGTGGTATGTCGTTCGATGTAAATCCGAGCGTTTTAGCCAACGGCTGACTGAGTCTCAAAGTGTTTTTTTTGTTGCTGGCTAACATGAACATGCTGTTCGAGTCGTTCATTTTGAGTTCGGTTCCAAAGGGATTGAAGATTTCTTCGTTGAGCAAGCAGACGCTGTAGTAGCCGTCCGTTATTTGGTTGCAGGCGTTATTGACAAACAGCCTGTTGTTTCTGCTGTTGGGAGTTGGTCTATTGTGGGTAGTTGGTGATGTCGCAGAGTTATTGATCGCGTGCAGCAGTTGAATGGACTCGGCACTCTTGATTCCCGGAAGCGTCACGTACATATTGAAAAAAGAGATATGTATACTATATATAACAATTCAAATATGTACAAACCGAGAGTGTTTTATTCTAAAAGCGATAATATAAGTGCTGATGATTTCATGTAACTGAAGATCGTGGTGGATGCGAAAGATGGTTCCCACATTCGAGCTCGATTTATCTATGTATTTGAAAAGATTAGGTTTTCGATCACGAATGTAATAAGGTGCACACTTGGTTCCACAACCCGATGCAGATCTGGCAAAATCAATTCAATTTCGCCGTTTGGTGCGCAATGACAGGGTGTGGTGTGGCCTTGAATGACACTCGTTGCAATCCGCTGAGTCAGTCCATGTTCTCTTTTCATGTGTTCTATCAGATCAGACTTATATTGAATGAAATAAGCACCCCGATTCCGCTGGAATGCGGGAAACAATCCTTACGATCGGCGTGCGTACAAATGGGTTTGAAACGAATTCGAAATCGATCTGAAGACAGATTGGCGTAGACTGGGTACAAAACACGGGTTGGGCATTCCATACAGTGGAGCTCGATCCGTGAATATGGTTTACAGAAAAGTGGTAGGCTCCGACAGGACTTTGCTCTGTCGAGTAATGAAAGGCAAGATCATCGTATGAATTTTAAAGGCGGTGTTGCTTTCACCGTTCAAAAGGTGGATCAGGGTCGATACGCCAAAGACGATTGGAAAACGTTCATGCTGGACATTTCGAAAGGGTTTACTCATGTCGGAGTCGTCAGATTGAACGATTCGATTAGAACGTACGTGTGGGCCGTGCTGGGTGCTCAGACGCAAATGCATTCCAGCATCGTGGGTCGTGAAGGGATGGCTTACGGCACGCAGAAACAGTTCGTGGCTAACATCGAGGATGCCATTGCTAGACAGCTTGATCTACCAAGTTTCATCGAATGCCATGTAAACGCGCTAGAATACGCCCGGTCGAAAGTCGACTACATGTTCGCCGCGAGACTGTACATGGCTCTTAGCGAAATGCGGTTGAGGGTGAGAAGAGTGGTGGGCTACGACAACAAAATCATCATCTCGACCGGCAATCAAAAGTTGGGCTTGAACCAGGACGTCAATAACCTGAGTCGAGTCGTATCGCAGTATGAAACGGGCATCGTGACATCGACACCGGAAGTAGAAGTAGCACCACCACGTCAACAACAACAGCAGCAGCTGCCCCCACACGTGCAGGCAAAACGGCGCTGGTGGTGGGCGGGATCCCAATTGGACTGTGCCTTATTTGGTTAAAAATTCCTTAGCTGCGACATACAACAGACCCGCCACAGCGACAACAATAACCCAGAGGTTTTGACTGAGCCACATGACCGTTTTCGACAAGAAGCCTAACAACCAGGAAACAATGCTGCCCAAGATGCCAGGCAGCGCTTCGGTGGCTTTGCAGGCCGGTTTAGCCAGGACTTCGCCGAGAGATTTCAAAGTTTTATTATCCAGTCTCTGACGTTGTCGACTGATGATGAAGGGCTTGTTTGTGTTGGGCTTGATGTACCACCACCGCCCGTCAGCGATACGACCAGGGTCAATGTGATAAAGCCCCAACCGTGAGAACGCTGGCAATGGTGATTCCTTGTTCCCGGAACACAATTCGGATCCTGTCGGCCAAGGTGGTGTCCTCGTTCAAGACTCGGTCGATGGTTTGCACGCAGCTGATTTGTCATCGGAAGTCTTCCCGGTTGGAGGAAGCAGCTTCCAATCGGGTTTGTCTCTCGTCTTCAAGGTCGCGCAATCTTTTCTTGATGATTATTTTCATGGCATCGTCATCGTCAATGATCTTGAGTTTTCTTTTCTCGTGAGGGATGTGCTCGTCGATTTCGTTCACTTTACTCATGTTGTTCATGAGTTCTCAGCGGACGTTTTGCAAGGCTTTGTCTAGACCCCCAAGTTCCCTAAGAGGAAATTCGAAACTAGGCAAGGGTTCTTTCAAGTACGTGACCAATATCCCTCGGATCGGCGCCAGCATCACCGAGTTGGGTCCTTACGTTTTGCAGATCTCAGACGACCTTCGGCGGAAGTTGTTTGGATTGCGTGCTGCTGTAATCTCACAGGTTTAGTTCGTTGTGGATCAGTTGACTACCACCATGGCAACTGGCTAGCATCTACAGGATGAGCGGTTTTCTCGTGTGTTTGTTCATGAGATCGACCTCCGGATGAGCTTTCAATCGCAGCGTCCCTTTGTTGTCAACGTAGTTTTTATCTCGATTTTAAGCATCGTAATACTCGTCCACAGACTGTTTTGAAAGCTCGTTGTCCACGGTGTCCCCCATGAAGGAGGTGTTCATGGCTGCTGCTGCATCATTGTCGTTCAGCTGGTGTACGTCGAAATCGTCCATGGGAATATCGTCTGCCATATATTTTTTTAAATATTAAACTTATAATATACATAGTTTCAATATAAAACAATGTCATAATGTTGTAATTTTTATTGTGCGTTTAAGCATCGTAATACTCGTCCACAGACTGCTTTAAAAGCTCGTTGCCCATGGTGTCCCCAATGAACGAGGTATTCTTGGCTGCTGCTGCATCATTGTCGTTCAGCTGGTGTACGTCGAAATCGTCCATGGGAATAGCATCAGCCATTTTCTTATTAAACTTATAATATACATAGTTTCAATATAAAACAATGTCGCAATACGGACGAAGGCGGACAAAGCTGTGCGTCAGTCAGTGACCATCACCAACAATCCGAGCACAATTAATCAAAACCAAACGCTCATGGTTCGATTACCCAACCTGGGTGCGAAAGACGTTATAGTCTCCAGCACGGCTCGACTGGCTTTTCACATCACTGACAAACGCACCTCCATCAAAATAAGAGGGAACGAGGTGTTGAGCACCAACGACAGCGACATGTTTTACTGTTACATAGACCTCTGGAGAACCTCGAACGAATGCTGTATCAAGAACTTTGTTTGGCTAACTGCAAATGGAACAACATGGGTATGGGAAGAGCTTTCACACACGACAAGCTCGATGGGATAGTGGCTGGGGACAAAGCCGTCGCTGAGCTGCTCATGGGGCACATGCCGTTCTACCAGGCCACGCTGGGCGACCGGCTGGAATACAAACTCACGTTCAATGACTACGGCGAAGTTATCTTCACGCCGGACGGAACCGAGTCCAGCTACGTCGTCGACAACATCTCACTGGAGTTCGACATGGTCATGAGCACAGAACTGGCCTGGCAGATTCGCAACCAGTACTCGAAAAACCTGGCCATTCTGTACGACCGCGTGTTGCAACGACGGACAATCGTCAGGGACAAGAATGACACACTGTAGAATATCAACCTGAACATGACGTCTTGATCGATGGAAAGCATCTTGATCATTCCCTTGCGGAATACGAACCGTGTCGAAGAGACAGCGAACTCATTTGGAATCCCGAGATCACGAAAGTGGAAGTGACTGTCAAGGGCGTGCCCAACCAGCTGTTCAGTCAAGGCATGCGACCTTACCAGCATTGGGACGAGATAAGAAAACTACCAGCCATCAAGCGACACTCATCTGAAGTCAACGACATCGTCAAAGAACTAAGTTTGCCATACGTGACTCTCGGTGACTACCTGGATGAACATTACACGCTGTGGCTGGACATGCGATCCACGGACGATGACAGACTTCGCGTCACTGGACGCCACATTGACAATGGCAGTGAGGGGATCACCATCTTTACACCAAAAAAGCGCAAACCCCCGGTGGCAAGTTAAATATATATTTCTACGTGACTATGGATGCGCAGCTTAATATTCAAGATGGAAGATTTGTGCAAGCTATTTATTGATTTACCTCGCGATCCCCACTGCGCCATCATGTGTGGTCAGACGGGGTGCGGCAAGATGATATTTGTGCTGGACATGCTGGAAGGTTACTATCACAATGTGTTCGACCACATCGTCATTTTCTGCCCCACTTTACGGGTGAACAAGACGTACACAGAGAGATCGTGGGTGATGACAAAACCCGGACGTACACAAAATGGATCCTGAAACTCGTCTGCATGACTGGTTGCGTGCTTACCACGACAAACTGAAAGGAGAATCGACGCTGTTCATCCTGGACGACTGCAGCGCCAACAAGGATTTGTTTAAAAAACGAGATGCGCTGACCTTATTGGGCCGACACATGAAGCACAGCGTTTGGGTTCTGACGCAGAAATTCAACTCGGTGCTGAAAGATTTATGGGAACAGATGCGATGGGTCACACTGTTTCAATGCAAGGACAGGGATTCGTTTGAGGACTGCTTGCGAGAAAACAACATGATCCCGAGCAAACGAGAATGAGAACGAGTGAAGAAACAGCTCGCTGAACCGAAACACGCCAAACTCCTGTTGAAAACCCCAACCCGTTTGCTAAGCAAAATTCTAGCATAACTCAAGCAAAAACGATGGTCGAAATTGTCGTTGTGTGCAACTTGACTTTCATCTTGCTGTGTTTGACGTACATCGCATTTTATTTTATTAGACTAAAAAATCGTTTGTGACATTATAAGAAGGAGTGTGATGAACTGCTCAAACAAATGTTGGATGACGACGATATTAATAAATGACAAGCGAGAGAGACTGGTGACGCTCGCGGTCAGCGGCAAGCCAAACAATGCTTTGATGGGAGCGACCACACTCCTGATAAAATTTACAAAATGCCAGCCAAAGAAATTGACAACCTGTACGCGAGATACGAAGCCAGACTCGGTGCCGAAATGACAAAAACCATAGGGTCTGTCATAACACACGTCTATGCCGGCATAGCGTCGTACTTCCTTCCCATTCCGCCAGAATGTCGACTTTACCTGTGGGAAGATCTCGAGAAAGATCTGTTTATCGACCATGCTTTGAGTACCATCAGCTGCGTGATGTACGACACAGATACGGCATGTTTTGGGCTCCAATGACCGTGGCGATCATCAAGGTAAAACATTGTCAATTTAAAGAAGAAAAAAATAATAATGATAATAATATGAAAAATGGATCCCCTTGCGGAGGAGGAAGCAACGCTGACACCGATATGACAAGTCACCACCAAGAATCCTAAAAAAAATAATAACACTCCATGGATTGTTGCAGGGGTGGCAGCAACGTGATTAAGCGTGGTCGTCGTCATTATCCTGCTATATAATAATAACAAACCACCACCAACACAACAGCAGCAGACGAAGGAATCACAATTAGAAATAAATCCGCATGTTAGATTATTAAAAAAAAATAGCATATATATATACACTCAATGTCGTCTGAAGGAAAAACATTCATCAACGATCCATATCACGCCGCCATAGTCGCCGGACTAACCGTAGGTTACGTTCGCTTAACGAAAATGGTTCTCACACAGCTGGCCACCAAGGACATTCTCGTGAAGGAAGGAATTATACCAGAAAATATTTTGAAGTAATATTATAATATTTTAAAAAAGAAATGGCCACAATCACCATGATGGTCGGGGGTGCATTATTCAACGCCTTTGCATTTTCAGGAAGCAATTATCTCTTCTCCAAATTACGAATGTCGAACGTGGCCTAAATGGAAGCGGAACATAAACGTCACGATTTGGCCTTGGAGAAACTGCAAGCCGCGCAAGACGAGTACACCAAAAACGCATCCAGGGAATACAGTTCATCAACGACCAACTCTCGCGCGAAAACCACGACGTTCAAACGTTCAAGAATGTCGATGACGCCATCAGAGAAATCTACATGCTCACGGGCAAATGACTCTCGGCAAGGAACCCACCCTCTCACAGTTTTACACACCTTCCACGGAACAGAAAGACCGGGAACTGATTTTCGTGGTGCTGGGTCTAGCGGCGACCATGTTGATCGCCAAACAATTAGACTAAAATATATTTATGCATATATATAGATCGGAAGACGCGCACCATATAACTGCAAGTACGTGCTGCTAGGAAAATCCAAGAAATGCACCACTTAATATTGCAGGATACACATGATGTCCATACGAAAGGGTGCAAAGTGTGCAACGAGGGTGTGAAATGCCATTATTGTTTAACTATCCAACGTATTGACGGGGTTGCTATCATTTAACAGTGAGACATACTTCGCACACAAACAAACTACTAGAGATTTTGACTCGCAGGCTATAGCGAAAAACCTATTAGACATTTTTTCACACATTAAAATAGCAACGATGATTACCGTTCAAGAACTGAAAAGGATTGCCCAAAAACGAGGAGTGACCGGTTACTCCCGTTTGAGGAAACCTCTGCTGCTGAAATTGCTCAGCATGAAAGACAAATGACGACAACCCACGATGAAACAGCTCAAGCTCCAAGCAGAGGAGCGTTGGCTCAGAAGTTGTTCGCGAGCGAGGAAAGCCGAGCTCCTCAAACTGCTGGAGGAACACAAACCTGTCAAACTAGGGTTCTTGCAGATGAAGCACGCTGTAGATAAGTATCTGAGAGGATGGAGGATGGACGTCGACAAAAACATGGACGTTGACAACATGAAACCCCTGGTCGCTGACAAAGTCGGCGAGGACCTGAACAATGTTGGAAGCGTCAAATTTCAACTCACGGTGAAAATGTCGCTGGACAAACAGAAGACGGACGGCACCACCGAGCTCGTCCAGCCTTACTTCAGAGGCAACCAAGAAGTCACGACTCCGCCCGAGTCCGTCGACGCATCAATCGACACCTCGTTGCAACAAGAATTCCTAGAACGTTACACGCACATGGGTCCGTGTTGGGTTGTTGACAGGATCGACACGTTTTACCTGGACATAGCAAACTACATACCGTTCAAAGGAGGGTCGTACCTAGACTTGCCACCGTACAATAAGAAAAAGCAAGCCATGGTCAATGTCAAAGACAAAGGCGATGATTGCATGATGGTTGCGATCAGATCCGCGAAGTTTCTGGTCAAAACACATTCAGACAGACTTTCAATTTATCCCGAAGACGATGGGATCAACTCGGATGGCATAGAGAAACCCACCCCCATCTCCCAGGTCACCAAAATAAAAAAGATCAGAACGACGACATAGCCATCAATATCTTCGGACAAGAAGGGAATAAAACGATCGTGCACAGGATCAGCTCCCTCACAAACGAACACCGCAAGACGATCAATATATTCATGTTCCAGCAAGGTGACAAGTATCACTACATTTGGATAAAATATTTCAGCAGACTTTTGTACAATCAATCGAAGCATAAGGAAAAGAAACACTTCTGCGAATGGTGCTTGCACGGTTTCACGCGAGCCTACCTGCTGGAATCCCACCACAAAAATCAAATGCCCGTGCCCTACGTCATCTACGCCAACTTCGAAACCCTCATCAAAATCGTTGACACTGTCGTGCCGTCGCCCCGGAAAAAAGTTTCATGCATAAAATGCAAGAACACAAAGCCTGCGGGCCCAGTCATGTGGTAATTCGATTTGATGGGGAAATGAAAGCTCCTGTGGTCTTCCGAGGTCCCGACGTGGCCGAACGATTTCTCACTTGTTTGCAAAACGAAGAGAAAATCATCAGGAAACAGTTGTACACCATTGTCCCCATGCGCATGATCCAAGACGACTGGCGAACTCATAAAAAAGCTAAAAATTGCCTAGTGTGAGATCGTGAGAGATCACTGCCACATCACCAGCATGTACAGAGGTGCCGCTCACAACGCGTGCAACTTGAAGCTCAAAATCAATCCCCAAACCATCAAAATCCCCGTCATGTTTCACAATCTTTCGCGGTTATGATTCTCACCTGATCATGCAGGCCATCGCAAAGGTCGACGGTAACATAACGTGCATCCCCAACAACATGGAAAAATACATCTCATTCTCCTTAGACGGTCTGAGATTTATCAATAGTGTTCAGTTTCTGCTGTCATCTCTAGACAGTCTGGTGAACGCCAACGACCCGGACGACTTCAACATCACAAATCGACACACCAAAGCCGAGACTCGAGTCTTCCCCTACGAGTACATGAACGATTGGTCCAAGTTCGACGAGACGCGATTACCTCCCATCGACCACTTTTACAGCCACTTGACCGAGTCCAATATCTCTCAGGACGATTACGCACACGCGATTAATGTGTGGGACAAACAGGGCTGCAAGAATTTGGGCGATTACCACGACCTGTACTGGAAAACGGACGTGCTGGCCGACGTGTTTGAGATAATCAGAAAAAACGTGCTCGAAACAGTACAGCTTGGACCTCCCATGGTATTTCTCCTTCCCCGGTCTCTCTTGGGATGCCTTGTTGAAAAAGACAGGCGTGGAGCTGAAACTACTGACAGATTACGACATGCACCTGTTCGTGAAGAAAGGCCTGCGAGGTGGGATTTCCATGGCTTCCAAACTATATGCGCAAGCCAACAACAAGTACGTTCCCGTCACAACCCCAGCAAACCAACCAAACACATACTCTATCTCGACGCCAACAATCTGTACGGCTTGGCCGTGAGTCAGTATCTCCCCACCGGGGGATTCGAATGGGTCTCCTCACCCGAGATGATTGACATGAATAGCATCACGCCAGATTGGAACAAAGGCTATGTGCTCGAAGTGGACTTGGACTATCCTGCAGAAGTACACGAATCGCACAACAGTTATCCGCTAGCTCCCGAACGATTGACGGTGAACCCAGACTAAATGTCTGAATATGAACAAAACTTGCTGGGAGACAATAAGCCAGCTTACGTTGAAAAAATTGTGCTGAACTTGATGAACAAGTCAAAATTCGTCATTCACTATTGCAATCTGCAGCTGTACTTGTCGCTGGGTTGAACACGAATCTGCGAAAACAAGCCAAGAGAGACTTTGAGAAAAACTTGGACAAGCTCATGAACAACTCAGTGTTCGGCAAGATGATGGAGAATTTGAAAAAAACGTGTTAACGTGAAATTTGTCAGATCCAGCGAGGAAGAAAAACTCAGGAAACTCATAGCCAGCATGGCGTTCAACTGAAGCAAGCTATTCGATGACGACTTAGCAGCGCTGCACATGAACAAAAGCCACATCAATTTCAACCGGCCCGTTTACGTGGTGATAAGCATCCTTGGCTTATCCAAACACTTGATGTACGATTTCTACTACAATGAGCTGAAACAGCAGTACGGCGACAGGTGCGAAGTGCACAGACACAGATTCCCTGCTGATGGACATTCACACCGAGGACGTGTATGAGGATATGAACACATGCACCTGTATGACACCAGCGACTACCCTAAAGATCAACCTATGCACAGCCAAGTCAACAAAAAAGTGCTCGGCAAGATGAAGGCCGAATGCGCGGGGACGCCGATTGCTGAGTACATCGGCTGAGACCCAAGATGTATTCCATATTCCATGGAGAAATCCGAAAGGCGAAAGGCGTGATAAAACATCTAGTGAAAAAAAACATCAAACACGCCAGATTCAAGGAAACCCTGATCAAGAATAAAACGTTCAAACACCAAATGAACATGCTGAGAGGCGACGGACTCAGAATCAATAAGACCTCACTGTCTCCCATGTACTCATCGAATGGCATCGACGGAGTCACCACTTACGCGTACGGACACACGCATATATTAAATAATTAAAATGCACGCAATACATACATCATGGGGAAAATTTATTACAGCCCACGTGGGTACTAGAAAGACGCGGACACCATCCCGAAACTCGCGATCGCCAAAGCCGCTCGAGTCTCGGAAGACGTCGACAAAGCTTGACTGAAAAAAACAAGCCCTCTGGCAAGTCAACCTGCCGGCACCTCAGTACATCCCGAGAAGAAAATTCGACATTTCAACGCCGAATAGTGTTCACCAAGCCGACCTCCTGTTTCTACCTCACAAATGAGACAGGCTTAAAACCTACAAGTACGCCCTGACAGTCGTCGACGTTGGCAGCTGCTACAAGGAAGCCAATTCGTTGATGACCAAAGATTCGAATGAAGTCGTCAAAGCCTTAGAATGCATACACAAATGCAGTTCCATATTGCAAATCGATCCCGGACGCGAGTTCATGGGAGACGTGTCACAACTACTGGCCAAGCACAAAGTCAAGGTGAGATGAGGTGTGGGGGGAGCTCACCAAAGCCAAGCCATAGTCGAGAGATTCAATCGAACCTTAGCCGAACGTCTGATCTCACATCAGTCCTTGCAGGATTTAATGGATCCCCAAAACAGAAACACTGAATGGGTCGTACGCTTACCAAGAGTGGTAGCTGCCATCAACAATGAAGTCACCAGACTCGTTGGCAAGAGACCCGTAGAAGCCATCAAAATGAAATCTGTCGAATCGTAACCAGCGGTGTTGGAACATCGCGATAAGACATAAAGAAACATTACCGGACCGGTCAGCGTTAGCTACTTATACCAGACGGGAGAATACGAGGGAGACAGCAGAAAACACGCCCCCAATCCGATATGGTCCATGAAAACGTACAACGTATACGTAGTCGACATCAAAGACGGCGAACCGAACTTGTACTACTTGAAAGATGGGCTGCCAGGACCATTCGTCAGAGAGGAGTTGATGATCGTACCTCACGACACAGTCCTTTTTCGATCGCCCACTGTATGATAATTCTCATGATTATTTGTGTGTGCTATTAGGTTGTGAACGCAAAGTAAACGCAACAATATATCAGCCATCAATGTCAAAAGCCTAAATTCGTCTCTCACAAACACCACCTATTTAATTTTTAATATCAGAACACAAACTGTTCAAGAAACCACATTCAGTCAGCGTTCATTTAAGAGCGCTCGCGTGACATACATAACCATGTCAGGCCAGCGCTCATGTAGGAACACCAGAATGACACACAAATCTCATTATCTCGAGACCTGTCCAGCACTCATACATGAACGCTGGTGTGACATACATGGGGCTAACTATGTCAGTCCAGCGTTCATACATGAACACTGGAGTAGTATACACAATAGCAGAACGGGATTAGGGAATAGGGTTAAAGTAATAGTTATAAAGTTGTACATACTTGACCTGAGATACACATTTTGTTGATTGCAGGCTGCTGATGCGTCATTGAAATCATAAAACAGTGTACACAATCCACGTACAGCACTAAATGTAAATGCCGCACAGTTTTGGTCCGACTGACACTGGACACTCCAACCAGCAGTAGAGTTTTCTCCGGTTTCTTGGTGACGTCTCATGTAAACCTGTTGCACTCTTGTAAAACGTTCGTCTACACACAGTGAATTAGTTTTTACCAATCTACCAAGATGTAAGACAACGAAGATCCATAAGAACATGGTCGAAATGTGCAGCGGTTCTTCCTGAGACCTAGGTCAGAAACATATGTCCAGCAACAGCCGGCAATTAGCTGATCAACACCAGTTCTGTCACGCTGAGTAACTTACACAACTGTAACAAATCGATTACTGGCTTTCAGTATTTATTGAAGTCCGTGGTTCTGCCTCACTTTCATTTGGGGGAGCTGATTGGAGTATTCTGACCAATCAAACACAACAACACAACAGCACGCTGATCTCATTTCTGGCATACCTTTTCTGGCATTCCTGCTCATGACCAGTTAGAACAGGGGGATATTTTGGCACCATGTCTCGTACGAATCTGCTACAAAGTGCAATTGTTTGCTAGGTGGTATCGATTAACTTCGCTCTACCTTCACTGGTGTGGCTTTTTTATTGATTTCTTATTGAAATTACGACCGTTAAACTCAGGCGCACGAAGCCTGTGTACAGGATAGCGTGAATATTAATACAGCGGTGAGAAGCCAAGACCATAGGTTCGGTTCCCAGTATAGTTAATGTGCATTTCCGTGAATGGCTGGGGTATTGCATGTGAAACCATACTCTCTCATATCCGTCATTTCTACATGTAGACAGGGTTCTCGTGGGTGAGGGGTTCGTATATCAGGTTCAATGAGAAGCCTCTTCCTTCTTGCTGAGCAGGTACACCATGTTTAGAAACTGAAGAGGAGTGTCCGGTCCTTTAGCCAGGCTATATAAATCAGTTTGCTAAAAAAACCATCACGTGTACAAAAACACAAGTTCAGTGCGATCAGTGTTCACTTTAATGCCAATGCCCTCAATCAGTCACATTCATTATTCAATACAGACTTAACACGAAGCTGCAAATTTACATCAGTGAGTATTGCCTGAACCATGCCACCCACCACAGATGTTGATAACTGACCTTTCTTTTAATATATGTACACTATCGTTTCAGTCAGGATATACCAGAAATATTGCCAAACCGATATATGTTTTAACCCATTCATTATCTTTATCTGTAATTGTATACAACTGATGTAAGCCATTTCTGTTTCACTCAGTTCAAAATAGCTGATCAGTCCATCTGATGCATAAGTTAGTCCTCCTGTATATTTCACCCTGCAGGAAATTAAGATAAGATGTTTATCACACCGTGATCAGTGGCTCTTCGTCCACAAGACAGAAACGCTTTCGAGGGCAGCTGGGGACTCAACCGTGTCTCCAGACGCGATTCGGGACTTTTCTCGTAGAGATCCAGTGAACGGTTGTCACCGAGTAGGCCTCAATAGTGCCCTGTCTTCATGATCTGATGTCACCTTGGGTTGTCCAGCTCTTGGACAATCCTCCACCTCATTGTTTTCCTTGATTTCTGACCAAACGTCTGACAACATTAATTTCCCGACCAATTGCTTTAAAGGACATACATGTACCCGAGTAAGCATTAACAAAGCTTGCTATCTGCTGATCCTATTGGCACAATAGTGGTAGAAAAAGGATTGAACATTGTAACCCGTACAGATTAAATTCCGGCATTTAGCACGTACACAAACTGTACTTGTGAAAATACGCGGATTTGCTTCTAGACATGCTCATTTTCAATATTTTTCAATTTAGTAGTCTTATCATACGCACCATCATTCAAACGCTGAACGTGAACACAGGTCTGTTAGCGGTCAACAAATTAAGGTGTGCTTAACTTGTTTCCAGGTGTATACGTTGTTATAGTGAGCCTTGGTCGCAAATACCGAAATTGTTCACCTCAAACGCTGGTTCATTTCAAAGAACCCATCCAGTAATGCATATCATCGTTGTGCATAACATTTCTTTTAGTGATTCTGATTCACGTCGGACCATGTTCATGTTCCAAGAAACGTCATCAAGATGATGAATTTTTATCCTTATCCTGACTATAATTAGTAATCAATAAGATGCCGTAGGGTAGCCGTGTGGTTAAAGACTTCGCTCATCACCTTGAAGACCCGGGTTCGATTCATCACTCACTCACTCACTCACAGAACAATAATGCAAGTACTAATACATGTGGAATATTTTACTATCAGTTGTTCATTTCATGTCATCGCACACGCGATGCTTCTTGGTGTTTAGATGCCGTTACGTCGGGCCCAATTGCGGGTGTAATTGGGATTAAGCTTCAATATATTCCAGATTATATTCAGGGTACAGATACGTCATAGGGATCAGGATGGTAGTGTCCCATTTGTGACTGCATCTTGGTCACTGATCCGTTTAGGTGTGAACTTTAAAACTGAGATAACTAGTTGAACCAATTTGCTGCAACAAAGGCGTCGAAACAGATAAAAGGGAAAGTTGAAGTCAGTCTGGTAGGTGGAGGGGAAATGAGCAAAACATATGGGCTCTTTGTTGCATTTGTTTTGGTTGAGTGACACGGGTTCAATGGAATCTAGATCCCAAACAAACCAGCCGAGTATTTTTTTGTCAGTCCCTTTCCATTATAGAATATAAATAATGGATTGTTATTGAAACCTCATCATAATACAACGTTGACATCTATCAAAGACAATGGTGGTCAGTCACTGTCAAACTACGCTTTGATGGCAGAAGATAATATGCATGATGGGTTATGGGCATGTAATCAACTTTTCATACTAACGATTCTCGAAATAACTTTAGTGTGGGTAGTTCATAACAGAACCATTCCAGTTCATTAAACACATTTCTTGAGGCCTGACGATAGTGCCACTGAAGCAGCACCAGAGGGAAGAGATCACAAGGAATACACACAGAGAAAGACAAGAATTCAACACAACTCTTCAAAATTAGATCAATAAAAGGGTGACGCAGTTGTTTGTGCCTCTATCCTGGATCCAGAACAAACAATCTTCTCCATTAGAAAATAACAACTCTATTTTGTTCAGCAGAACCAACCGCCATATTAACAGTATATAAACTAACGGGAAAAAGTAACTGTACATAACATAAAATCGCATAAATAAAAGTTATTTGAAAAGTTACAAAAATAACCCTAAATAAACATGTAGCAAAGCACTTTGCATGAGATTTGATATCCCGTATCGCGGATGGCCCATGCCATTTTGTGCACAATGAATTTACTCACTTTTTGCTTTTGCCCTCTGAAGTCCCCTTACCTGATATTGAAAATTAAAGAATGATTGATTATTCTGAAGCCACTGAATGTTGCATATGTATTCTTATCAATACGAGGTGGCAGAAAAGGGAGTAGATTGTTGGGCTCTCAATGTTAAGGAGTTATTATTCTGTATGGATTTTGGCTTGTCTTGGACATTGCAAGGTGCCCATAACATGTTCCAACAACGATGTGTGGATAGTGATTAACTACCATGGATTAAAAACCTTAGGGCAGTAGTTTAAGTTTTATGAGTGATTAAAGAATGTAATATGTATGAAAACTATTTATCATTGGTAAATGATTTTACTTATCGTATTGTTCTTTTGTATTGTTGCTCAAATAATAATTTAATCATTGAAGCTGGTAGAAAAGATAACTTTACACCAGAAGATAGAATATGTCCATTCTGTATAGTACCTGTGCAAGAATTTTGGGTTTCATTTAAAAAGTGTCCGTTTTACTAAGATTTAAGGAAATATATTTTGCCATACTACGATTGTACATCTCCATGTCTACAGAAATCGATTATGCTCTGTAAAAGTGATAAATCCTATATTATAAACTGCCTAACAAATTATGTCTCCTTAGGACTTCAGAAACGTGCCAAGTTTCTTAATACAACACAAAATGTCACTATTGCCAAACCTCTGTACATCATTACTACTGGTGTTCCATATATAAATATAAATTGCAATTATTTGTACGCCTTGCAATATGGACCGGTAGCCGTATTAACCCCTGAATAAACCATTACTAGCTATTACTACCAATGCGTAGAAACCGGAAAATGAAAAGTCAGTCAGGTAGGTGGGAGGGAAATACAAAAAACACAAGGACCCTTTGGTACATTTGGTTTGGTTGAATGGCAATTTGACACGGACTCTTTGGAACGTAGATCCCAAACAAGGCGAGTAAGGTCTTTGACAGTCCATTTCCATTATAGAATATGAATAATGGATTGTTGTGGAAACTGCAGCATAATACACAAGGCGAACGTCAAAGAGACTTAACTGTCAAAGCACACTTTGATGGTGGCAGGCAACAACCAACCTTTCATACAAACGATTCTCGAAACAACTCAATTACAACAGAAGAAATCACAATGAATACACACAGAGAAAGACACGAATTCAACACAACTTTTCAACAATAGATGAGTAAAAGAGTGACGGAGTTGATTGTGCCTCTATCTTGGAGACCGCCTCCGTGGTGTAGTGGTTAGAGCGTCCGCCCGGAGAGCGGAAGGTCGCGG